>SMLS01053055.1:0-19852 GCA_004785975.1 Popillia japonica
GCTAAAATAAAAGAAACAGAAAATCAAAGAATAGAAGAAGTAAAAAAACTTAAAAAGTTATACCGAAGTAATAAGGTCCTATAAGCTAAGGAGGGAAGAAACAGCAAAGAAATATGAACAGGAAATAAACAAGGTATTAGAAAATTTTGAAGAAATTATTAAAAACAAAGGGGTAGAAGAAAAATGGCAATTTTTTAAAAAGACCATACTAGAATCAGCACAGAAAATTTGCGGCACATTTAAGCAAAATAGTAATAGCAAACAAACAGCATGGTGGACAGAGGAAATAAAAGAACAGGTGAAAATTAAAAAGAAGAACTGGCAAACGTACTTGGCAAATAAAACACAACAAAGCTATGAAATATATAAAGCACAAAGAATAAAAGTTAAAACCTTAGTGTTGGAGGCTAAAAAGAAAAAATGGGATGAATTTGGAGACAAAATGGAGACTGACAGCCGAGACAACCAAAAATTATTCTTCAAGATATTGAAAAGCTGGAGGGAAAATAGAACATTAGAAAGTAAAATAATTAAAAATGAACAAGGAGATATATTGACAGACGAAGTAGAAATCATGAATCGGTGGAAGGAATACTTCCAAAAACTACTTAACGTAAAATCGGATACAATAGAAGAACATACAGAAAGTGAGGAACAGCAAGAACAGACAGTAGAAAGAGAAATAGAAGATGACAAGATTACTAAAGAAGAACTAGTAGAAGTAATAAGTGAGCTCAAGAATGGAAAAGCACCAGGAAACGACAAAATTACAACAGAAATGATGAAATATATGGGCGAAAAGGGCACACAGTTTTGTTTGGAGATGATGAATACAGTATGGAAAGAAGAAAAGATACCAAAGGACTGGGAATTGGGACTTATATTGCCAATATATAAGAAGGGAGATAGCAAACATTGCAATAATTACAGAGGCATAACCCTATTATGTACTATAACTAAGATACTAGAGAAAATAGTGGAAAGAAGATTAAGGCAAGAAATAGAACCAACTCTTTCGGAAGTCCAAAGCGGATTCCGCAAAGGTAGATGCACCCAAGATCATGTCTTCACGATTAAGGAAATTACCAGCCGCGCAATAGCTACAAAACAAACACTATATTTAGGATTCATAGATATGGAGAAAGCTTTCGACAACGTTCCAAGAGCAAAACTCTGGGAATGTCTAAAGAAGAGAAACATCAGCAGTAAATTAATAAGAATATGTAAATGTTTATACAAGAGAACAAATAACTGCGTAATAAGTAAAAATATGAAATCTGAATCATTTACTACAAGCGATGGTGTAAGACAAGGCGGAAGCTTGAGTCCTCTGTTGTTCATTATTTTCATGGACGAAATAATAAGAACTACCGAAAAAAGAATGAGGCCTCTATATGTCGGATATAGAAATTTAAAAAGGGTCACTATTTCGCAGTGTGCCTTTGCCGACGACGTAGCTGTTATTACGGAAAATGAAATAGACCTGCAGGCAAATCTGAATATCTGGAATGATGTATTGAAAGAAAATGGGATGAAGATGAACATAGAGAAAACCAAGGTCATGGTAATATCGGAAGAAGGAAATAAAAATATAAACATTAGAATAAATGGAGAAGAAGCTGAGCAAGTTAGCAGTTTTGAATATTTTGGAGTTACGCTAAACACTAGAGGAAATCAAGAATTAGACCTAAATAATAGACTAGAAAAAACGAATAAAGTTTATCATGCAATAAATAAAGGACTACTGAATAAAAAAGAAATATCGAGGCAAACCAAGATCAAGGTCTACAAGGCAATATTCAGACCACTACTAACGTACGGCTGCGAAACGTGGGTGCTATCGGATAGACAAAAGAGTAAAGTTAGCGCTGTAGAAATGAAATACCTCAGGAGGGTCAAAGGAATTAAGAGGAAAGACAAAATCAGAAATGAGGATATTAGAAACGAATTAGAAATCGGATCAGTGCTGGAGTACATAGAGCAGAGACAGATGGGATGGTGGGGTCACCTTCATAGGTTAAGGGACACAGTGCCTGTTAAGAGGATTTGGGAAAGCAGAACACCGGACAAGAGAAAACGTGGGAGGCCTAAAGTGACGTGGGACGATACAATAAGAAAAATTTTAAGAAAAAAAGAAAAAACCTGGCCGGAAGCAAAACAGTTAGCACGTGACAGAAAACAATGGAACAAATTTATAAAGAACTAACTCACCTAAAGTTGTGTATTGTAACCCTACACCCTAGAGGTAGAAGGGTATTTGATTATATATATAGTATGTTTGCGCCTACGAAGTCACGAAAATCATTAACATCTACTTGAAACTTTAAAATGTCACATATTTTTCTAACCATTTCTTGACATCTAGCCATGGTGACACAGTTTTATCTGAAATCTCGAAGAGCTCACAATTTTTTTATAGTTATCAGTGGTATTGTTCTCATTCTTATCCTCATCCAGAGTTATATGACTAGCCGGTAAAAGTCTTGCTTTCATATTCTTTGCTACACTATCTAATAATTGCTCTCTGGGAAGAGCAACAAATTTATTATTGCAATCAAATAGTAGGTATGCATTTGAATTCATTGGATGAAATTAAATGTTGAACTTTTTTTCGTAGACACCACAATTATCATTCTTGTGTAGTTCTATAGCTCTTATTGAACGCTTAATTAATTGATCAGCTTTAGATATTATAATTGCATTGGATAGTATTGACAATTCTCCTAAGATATCTATCATTAAAGCTACATATTCAATAAAATGTGTACAGTGGAATTCGGTTGCAACGAAAGCGCAGGGGACCGACGAATTAACTTCGTTGTAACCGATTTTCGTTGGATACGAAATTGCAAAAATAATTTTAAATACGTAAGATGGTGGTTTTTTTTGCGTGTTTTTGTCAAGAGTATAATAAACAACAAAATCAAAATACATTTTTTAGTGAATATAAATGAATGAAAAGTATTTATATAAACTTAACGTATACATCCTCTATTTAGCAGTAAACTCATACTTCAACAATTTACAAATTAAAAAAGTCAGTTATTTTACCTTGTCTGATATGAAAAGTAGATATTTTATCCATATTATTTTCAATCTGCGTTAGTAAATCGAGAAAACCGGCAGCTACAGTGTGCTTTGAATATTCGAAAAACGTCTTCTAATAACGACAGTCTCGCACGATGTATAGTAACAATATCATCACCTGTTTGATGATATTTGATGATTTTTAGAATGATGGCTCAATAATTGGTATGTTAGGGCCGCCACACACTTCCTACATTTGGATCCGATTGTCTGAAACGATTATTGGATCAGGGCATCTGACGCTCAGACACTTATAAGTTTATACGATCATACACACCTACGATCAAATATCTGATCGGACATCCGGCTCGGAGCAGTGCTTCCTGCCAATCGGAACTATTAAAAGTTTTTTTCCGCTGTGAAAGTAGAAAAAGAATTGCCAATAATTCTTCATCGTCCATTTTCTATGCGATGTGTTTAAAACATACCTACTGCATTGCAACGACATTCAATTTAAATTCTCACTTCTTGCGTGGTGCATTCAATAATTATTTGAATGTCGTTGCAATGTAGTGGGTATGTTCTTACACATCGCATAGAAAACGGACGACGAAGAGTTATCGGCAATTGCTTCTCTACTTTCACAGCGGAAAAAAAACTTTTAACAGTTCCGATTGGTAGGACGCACTGCTCTTGCATCCGAGCCAGATGTCCGATCAGATATTTGATCGTAGGTGTGTATGATCGTATAAACTTATAAGTGTCTGAGCGTCAGATGCCCTGATCCGACAATCGTTTCAGACAATCGGATCCAAATGTAGGAAGTGTGTGACAGCCCTTAAGAGTTTCGTTGTTGCGTGAATCAGATAAGCAGTACTTCATCTAGATCTTCAAACGTTGTAATTTTCAGTCTCTTGCGTACTTTCGAATTGTACGGAAAACATTTAATCAGCTTCTCCTCGTTCTTTAATAGTGTAGCAGTGGGAAATTATATTTACGACATACATACATACATATGTCTGCCTTTTTAGCACCAGAATTTACATACTTCTCCTATTGTGGCAATTTTATCGGTGATATTCATCAATTGTTTCGGCTTTACCGTTTTATCGGACATTTTCCACACTAAATTGGTATTTTACTAATAAAATAAACACACAACTGTTGCTACAGATAAGTAACTCACTGTTGCAACGAATGAAAGCGTTCTGAATAAGATCGCACGAACGTTGCAGAAAAATTCGTTAAATCCGAAATTCCATGAATAAATGACAGAGAATTGTTTTGTTCAAAGCGAAATTTCGCTGTAAAGGAATTTGCTGTATCCGAAATACTTAACATTAGATCTAATACCCAACCAACCTAAAGCATGAACTTATTTCGCAAAAACCGAAATTTCGTTGTAACAGTCTTCGTAGCAAGCGAATTCCACTGTATTAGCTAAACTTTGTTGGGTATGCTTGTCACACAGCAGTAGTTGCTCTTAAGCTACCTGTAGCTTACGACACGTACCTCGGCCCAACGAGGTCCAAAAGCGCGACCAATTTTTATTATTTCTAGGTTCAAGTCCCTAGAATAGTTTCCAATTCGGCTTGGTTTTTATTTGACTGATGACGATCGGTGATTCAAACAATAACAATTTAACAAGCGACTCGCCCAGTTTCAAAAATTTTAACAACACAGCCCACCCCTGCCAATAATATGGTAAACACTTTTCCTCGAAACACATATTATTATTGTTAAATATAAATATACATATTTATGACTATTTATGTATGTTACCTAAAGCGTTCGAGTTATCTGTGTTTTCTTTATTGTAGGCTTACTATTTTCTTGTACCTCTATGTTCAATATAACTTGCTTTTCCTGTACAAATGTGTGGGTTATCATGAGGAAGAGATCGTCCACTTATTTACTTGTATACAGGCTCGGCTACCCATCAAGTTCTAGCGGCGAATTAATCGCTTTTATTAATTTCAGACTATTTTTCTCGATGTTGTGTCCGTTCCTAATAAAATGTTGCGCTACCGAGGAAGATTCAACTCTTTCGACTCGAAAATGGGCTTCATTGCAGTGCCTTCCTTTTATTCATAAAATCGCAGTTTACAGTTTCACTATATGTATAATTCACACCTTTGTGAGTTATACCACAACCACGTAAGGAAGGCTGTACCTAGCACCTTTCGTGCTAGGTACAGCTGGTGCAGGTGGAAGCAGGAAATCTGAGTTTTGTTGGGACTGCGCCTTAACCTTCATTTCTTGAACCTCTTGCTGGAAAAGGCTATGGTTGGTCCGCATAAGAAAATGGAGCTAATACTGAGCCTTCTGGGATTTGTATAGAACGTCATTGTTTTAGATCGCGTCGTATGCAAAAAAAGTTACTCTTGTCTTCATTTTTTCGTTAGTA
This sequence comes from Popillia japonica, assembly GCA_004785975.1. NCBI lineage: Eukaryota > Metazoa > Arthropoda > Insecta > Coleoptera > Scarabaeidae > Popillia > Popillia japonica. Next base: position 5,435 of record SMLS01053055.1, read on the forward strand.
ACTTGCCTCCGCAACAGTTGTGATTCGGTCTAACTAAAACCAGTTTTCACCAATTTCCGTGATTTTGACATTTTCGTGAATACCTCCGAAATCATAATATATAATTAGCACCAAATTAGATGCTTCTATAAAGGACGCAACCAATCAATAAAGGCCATAGTGTAGATTGATTTTTGACATATGTTATGTGACCATCAGTATGCAAAAAAGGCATAAAGTGGGGCTATTTTTAAAGATAATGAAAAGAATTCTTTGGAAAAATTGTTCTTGCATGGTCATGAACTGTTTTTTGTAATTGGTTTTAAATAATCGCACTTCTTGCTCCTTCGCAATAAATTTTTCAAAATTATCCCATAATCGTAAGGAAATTCATGGTGAAGGAGGTGGTAAAGTCAGAATAGGAAATAATATTTTTATGATCGAATTCTCTGGATTTTTTTAATCCAACCTACAAGAAGGTGCCGTGGAGTGAGGACTTTCTTATCCAGAGATGGCGCCAGTATACAAATACTGCTAGAATTTGTAGGAAGTACCAACCTCCGAACGATACCTTTCAAAGATACGTCACAAACTGACCAGTGTTTTCAAGGTGCAGTTGATGCTTCTTTTGAGATTTTCAAAATAATGGATTCATCCAATGGTTCAAACTAAAGCTTGGCTTGATAAGACTTATCCGCATTCTGCTCCATCCCAAAGAAACCGTGGAATGTTGGATCGCAAACTAGAAACGTTCTAACTAGTGGACCAGTTGAGGTGGTTACACCGGAAAACCTTGGAAAAGCTCACCAAATTATTTTGGGAAACCGCAAAGTGAAGTTGAATGAGATAGATGTCATCCTAAAGATATCGCATGGTAAGATTTTTTGCATCGACTATCTTGAAAAAGGAAAACCCATTAGCAGTACGAGCGAGTACCAACTACTGCGGATAATAGAATCAATTGAACAAGAAAATTGTGGAAAAGAAGCTTCAAATGAAGTAGAAACAAGTGGTTTTCCCCCAAGATAATGCACCACGTCACAAGTCAATGAAGACGATGATCGAATTGAAAGAATTACAACTAATTTAATCAAAACTTTATTGGTCATTGATGTGATCAACATTATACAGGCCGGTCCAATCGAAAACCCCATCATCTGTAAAACCACGTTTAAAAAACAACTCCTTAAATAGATTCCTCAAATAATCGTAATCGGGCGTTTCGAAGAACTCCAAGTTCCTGGCATATTTCAAGTAAATAGCCATCTCCTCCGGCTGTCCGTCGCACAAACTCTCGATAGGCGTCGCTCGTTTCGTGTCGCCGATCTTCTGATATCTCTCCTTCAGATTGTTAGCCTTCAACCCTTGCCAGGGTAAGGATCCCCTTAGGAAATACACGAGCATATGTCCGATCGCTTCCAAATCATCTCTCCTCGATTGTTCCCTGCCCAAATGCGTGTTGATACTCATATATCTAGCAGTTCCCGTTAAACTCTTATTCTCCCTGTACGGGATGTGTTTATTCGTGTCTTTATCTATGTATTCCTTAGCCAGGCCGAAATCGACTATGTGTATGATTTTCTCCTTATTCGTTTTGGACCGCCCGATTAAGAAATTCTCAGGTTTCACGTCTCGGTATACCAGTCTCCTACTATGGACGAACTCGATTCTCTGCAGGACTTGATCGGCTATCATCAGCACCGTTTTCAGGCGGAAATGACGGTTGCACAGATTGAATAGGTCTTCCAACGATGGTCCGAGCAATTCCATGACGAGGGCGTTGAATTTACCGCCGCATAACCCGATATGATACACTTTGGGTATCCCCTCGTGTTGTCGCATGATCTTATAGAACCTATATTCTAAATTCAATTGAGGCGTCCTACTCTTGAGAGGTTCCAATTTAATAGCGACATGCTCGTTGTTGTACATATTCTTGCCCAACCTCAATTCTCCGAAATTACCGTTACCGATTTTCTTGCCGACGCGAAAATTGGGTCCGACCATTAAAGCAGGCGACGAACTGGGCGACACCTGATCAGTCATTTCGATCGCTATTGATTCGACGGTTTGTAGACCTTCCGACCCGTTACTGCTACCACCGTTTAGCTCGTCTGCTGATTGCCGATTATTGTCGCCGAAGAATTCGAATAAGGTTTCATTACTGGACGAATGGCATTTCCAGAACGACATATTACAAATGAGCGATGACCTGACCTCATTTAGGAGCCGATGATCATCCCACCGTTTGCATCGGAATGGTTGTTGCGTCTTCGGCGGTCGCTGTTAGAGGGTTAGAGGGCTGTGGTTAATTGTAGAGTGGAATGGTGATGAAACTTGAAAGCGGATCCACTGACAAGCGCGAATTCTACTAGGAATTTTGACAAGTTCATGTCTAACCTAATTAGAATTGGGTTCTTACGGTTTATCCTTAGTTTGGGAGGCAATTTGGAGGCTCATTTACATCTAACGACACCAGCAAAATAATGCGTGAGGTAAAAGGGGCGAACATTGACACTATTTCGTTTGATCTCCTGCTTTGATGTATCAACAAAATTATTGGAATATTATTATTTATATGCGAAAATGTCTTAATCTTGACGTTTGTTGTCATATATAATTATAGGTTTGTATCGCGTATCCGTAAATGTTTGAAGCTGACGTCTGTCAAAATGTATGCAATATCTGTGCTTAAAGTTTACCACCCTGAGAATGTCAATTGGTTTATTCCTCTATGGCCATAGTCGCACGTCTGTATTTTCGTTGGGTTTTAGTATAGGTTTTCTGTTCAATTTTCGACTTCGTTTTAGCTTTTCCTTGTATTGTTTATTAGCAATAAACGTTTCCAAAAGGAAGCATATTGTGTTTGATTTTAAAATACCACTTTAATAATTATGCTTAAAGTAACTACCACGTGGGACGCTAATGACAATTCTTGCGATTGAAATCAAATGTAGTGTTACAAACTTAATCAAAACATTAGGCAAATTAAACTGACATCTAATTTGGCGGTAAATTTAAATGATGAACTACAATGAAACCAAATACTTATTTACACTTCCATATTTAAAACGGAATTAAAGTTAACCATTAGGGCAGGTACGATTCACCGACGACTACAGGAAAACTACCTACATGGAAGGGTCGCCAGAAAGGTGCCGTTACTCAGCACCGAAAATATAAAAAGTTGATTCAGATTTGAGAGGGAAGATCTGAATTGGAGTGGCGCACAAAACACTAATAAATGGAAAAAGATTTTATGGAGTGGTGAAACTAAAATAAATATGATGGGTTCCAATGGTAAACTATGTTAGAAGACTACCACTTACAGAATTGCTGCCTAAATATACGAAAAACACCAACCATCATGGCGATGACAATATTAAGCTGTGGGGTGCGTTTTCGTGATCAGGAATGGGTCCAATTTATTGGATCAGAGAGAATATGGACCAAAGGAGGAAAATATCCCACGCATACTTCGCGTATGGCAAAAAAAAATTTTGAGGAAGAAATCCATCCTAAATCCCATAGAGAATCTATGGAAGAATTTAAAAAGGCTGGTCTGGAGATACAAAATAAAGAACAAGGCTGAATTATGGGAGATAGTCCAAAAAGAATGGCTTGCCATTTCAACAGCTACTTAGATGTCGACAGCCGATTGAATCCATGGTTTGATCGCTAAACTCAATACATTGTGTTACCAGATACGTAATTTAAGAACAATAATTGATTTTCAATCTTTGGTATCATTTTATTATGCGAATATACATAGTAGGTTGTCATATGGTGTAGTGTTTTGGGGGTCATCGTCGTACAGTCAACATGTATTTAAAGCCCAGAAACGGGTTATAAGAAGTATGGCAGCAATAGATAGGACACAATCATGCAAAACTTTCTTTAAAAGGTGGAATATTTTACCATTATCAGCAATTTTTATATATGAACTTTTAATTTTAATATTCAGAAACAGAAGTGACTTCTCCTGAATGTTAGCTTGGGGTCAGAAGTTACACCCAAATCAGTGATAGTCGTAGGCCGTGTCAAAGTTTCATCTCCGACACAATAATTGTATTCAATAGGTTTCTTTTTTCGTGTAAAGGTCATAACATTGCATTTTGATATATTTAATTCTAATTTGGTGACAATGCTCCAATCGTGTAACGAGTCGAGATTGTTTTGTAGATTTATAGCGTTATTAATAGATTCCACAGAAGAGAACAACTTTACATCATCGGCAAACATCAGATGCCTGCAATCTAAACGCATACTCAGATCATCAATGAAGGGTAAAAATAATAATGGGCCCAAATTGGACCCTTGAGGTATACCAGATGTGGCAATTTTGGTGGAAGAATCATAGCCGTTATAGGACACGAAAAATCGACGATTCTGGAGATAAGATTGCAGTAAAAGAAGAAGCGAATTGCATATACCCAATTTTGACAGCTTGGATAATAGTATAACTTATATTGTGTTGTGGCTCTATTTTTATGTCCAACACAATAGTCAATTTTTGATATATGTATTTTAGCATTTTTGATTGAAAAATAGTATTTTACTTAACAAATCCTGCATTTTCTTGTTTATAAATAGAGTAAACATATTTGACATTGTTTATTTTTGTCCCCAATTCTATACTTTTTTTACACCATAGAAAATTGTTGTTTTTCTTAGACTGGCTCTATTTTCATGGCCACCACTGTACAATAGAAAGAAGCACTATCTGGTTCATCAAACTGCAATAATGATATTATATTTTAAATACATAATTCTACAGATCTTCAATAGAATCACTATTACTGTCCATATTATTGTCGGTTGTGTCATCATTTCCAAACTAAATAATAAATGGCTCCACCACATCATCTATTAGGTAAGCCATCTAATTTGCATATTTTGCCTTCATCTTTAATCACATGTTCTACACATTTTGTCCACGTTTCTGAGGTTACATTTGTAATAGCGGTCTTTCGCTTCAGCTAATTTGAAGCTTTTATTTTTTGCAGCTACTTCATTTTTTATTTGTGCCCAAACTAATTCAATAGGATTCAATTCACAATGGTAAGGTGGTAATCTAAGTACAATTTTATTACTCTGTTTTGCCATTTTGTCCAGTGCGTATAGATTGTACCCTTCTTTGTGATGATTTATTATTTCCAACAACTCTAATCGCACCATGAAGGGCTCAAACGGTATTTGTTTTTGAAGTAAACATTCTTGCATTTCCGCTTTTGTGTTAAAGTTGTTGGTATTTTTTTTTTCTGCTGTGGTAAGATGCATTATCCACTACAATAACCCAATTATCAGGTAATTTCTTCACAGTATTATTGAACCACTCCTCAAAAACTTTGCAACCATTTCATCATAGTAATCGACTATTTTCTTCCTGTAAATAGTAGTAACCCATCGTTGACGAAACCGTTTTTAGATCCACTTTGTAAACCTTCACCTCTTCTACCGCCTGTAGCCATCTCGTTCTTGGTCGTCCGTGTCTTCTTTTATTCGATGGTTCCCACCGCAGTACCGAGCGCAACACCGAAGACGGTCTAGTTCCCCATACATGTCCCAGTCACTTCGCCCTTTTCTGTTTGATTTCTCGAACCACAGCCTCTTCTTTCAGCTCTTTCCTTATTTCACTGTTCTTCCTTGCTCTATACACATTTTTATCCTAGTATTGATCTCATTATCCGTCTTTTCTTCTTTTTTGTAAATGTCATTGTTCTCTTATTAATCCCCCTTGTAACATATTCCAGTGCTAAGTTGAAAAGTGTTGCTGACAATGAATGCCCTTGTTTTACTTCTCTGTTAATACTAAACTCTTCCGTTTCACCTTTTTGTGTCATTATATATATGTTATATATGTTGTCTGCATCATGGTCATCTTTATCAACCTTCTTAGCTTGATATCTATCCCTAATTGTTCTAATGCTAGCGTGAGTGGTCCCTCTTCAACGAATCAAAGGCATGCTGATAATCTAAGAAAAGCATTTCTATTTCCATATTATATTCACGGGCTTTTTCGATTATTTGCTTGACTACATGGATAGCATCCACTGTCGACCGACCTTGCATAAACCCACACTGATAGGGCCCTACCACTCTCTGTAGTTATTACAGGATTGTTGGTCTCCTTTTTTATGTATTGTTAAGATTTGTCTCTTCCTCCATTCTTCCGGCATTTTTTCTTCTTTCCATATGCTTCTCACTAACTGATAGGTATATCTGCTCTCTTATTTGGTGCCCTCCGTATTTTATTAATTCCATGTTCATCCCATCTTCCCCAGGTGCTTTACTATTTTTAGCCATGTTTGTGTTTTGGGGTAATTTAACAAGCACTTCGCCGAGTTTCAAAAATTTTAACAACCGGCTAAGGCCGGAGCCGTCTCCAGCCCACCCCTGCCAATAATATGGTAAACACTTTTCCTCGAAACATCTATTATTATTGTTAAATATAAATACACATATTTATGACTATTTATCTATTTTACCTAAAGTGTTTGAAATTTGCAGTGTTATCTGTACTTTCTTTATCGTAGGATCACTATTTTCTTGTATATGTTCAGTATAACTTCCTTTTCCTGTAGACATGTCCACGCCCTAAAGTAGCACGTTTTCTTGGAGGCGATGTTGGTAGTCCACTTGCATTAGGTGGTCGATCCATTTTTACAAAGAAATAGTTTAAAAAAAAACTGATTTTTTTGTTTAAACGTAGTAGAACACAAAAGGAAAAAGAATAGTTATTTAACCAACAAGTACATTAATGAAGGCGATTAATGATCGAGATATTTTAACGCGTGAGCGCAGCTAGCGGCGGACTTAATGTAAAATTTTTATCCACCTCAAATTGATTGGAAGAATTCAACGCTAATCACCACCAAATTTAACAATTATAAACACAAAACACTCTAATAATGACAGCGAACAACGTTTTAGTTTGACGTTTGATTGTGTTGATTTCCTTGGTTACCATAGAAACCATCAAAATCATTCATTAACAAAAAATCATGCTTTAATAAGAGTCATTAATGTATGATTTTCACTGATTTTGAGAACATTAATAACGGATGTAAATACACGGTCGACGGAAAAAATATTTAACTGTGTCCATAATATGGCGTCGCTAAAATATCAAATTTTGGAAGTGTAAACATGACCGGCAACAAACCAACCGTCATGACCGGCAACAAACCAATCGTAAACCTATATTTCGGCGGGAAATATTCAATTCTCATTAATCAGATTAAAGAAAGTAGACAAATTGACCGACTAGTTTTACCTAATTCCAGCTATTCGATATCGTACGTAGAGATAACCCTTCGGATCTGCAGAAGGTGCTGCCCATCGAAGGCGATATTACGCAGCCCGAATTAGCCATAAGCGCTTCCGACAGGGCGATGCTAGCGAGAACCGTTAATATAGTTTTCCACAGCGCCGCCACCGTGAAATTCGACGAGAAATTGAAACTTTCCGTCACCATCAACATGCTAGGTACCCAAAGACTTATCGAACTGTGTAAGAGGATGACCAATTTACAAGCTCTCGTGAGTATCTTCTCGTTCGAAATGTTTCATATATATTCGTTCTTGTTTTTTTTTTGACAGGTGCACGTCTCCACAGCTTACTGCAATTGCGACCGGAAGATCGTCCAGGAGAAGATATACCCGCCGTCGTCGATGACGCCGGATCAAATCACGTCGTTAGTGAATATTTTGGACGAGCAAATGGTCGATTCGCTCACGCTGCAGTTGATAGGAAGCCGACCTAATACGTACACGTTTACGAAAGCACTGGCCGAATGTTGGTTGCAAGAGAATAGGGGGGATTTACCGCTGGTTATTGTTAGGCCCAGTATAGTACTTAGTTGTATTCATGGGCCGTTGAAAGGTTGGGTCGACAATTGGAACGGACCAACAGGTAAATCAAGATTAAGTTAAATAAATTAATTCTAATCGTACAATTTCTCCATCAAGGTATTATAGCCGCAGCAGGTAAAGGCTTATTCAGAACAATGTTGTGCGATCCACATAAAATAGCAGATATAGTGCCAGTAGATATGGTTATTAATTTAATGTTAGTGTCCGCCTGGAAAATTGGTACAAATAAATCTAGGGATATTCAATTATATAATTGTGTAACAGGTACGTACTGAACCTCCACAGAAACGAGATAGTTTTTTTTAACACATTTCTCGATTGTTCCAGGTCAACGGAAACCAATTACATGGTCACGTTTCATAAATCTATCGTTTGTATACATGCGGAAGCATCCGTTTTCAGATATCCAGTGGTATCCGGACGGTACGGTGACGGCTTCCGTCTTTAGAAACACAATGAACAGGCTTATACTTCACTGGTTACCCGCATACGTTTTAGATGCGTTCGTTTGGTTGTTTGGAGGGAAACCTATGTAAGTGTGTGTTTTCCCCATAGTTAAAATCCAAGTTAATCGTTGTGGTGTCCGTTCAGTTTGAGACGACTGAAGTTTATTACCACTTATCCTCCTCTATTCTTTTTCATAGATTGACTAAAATCCAAGATAAACTCAGCAAAGCAGCAAAATGCTTAGAATACTTCACTACGAACGAATGGCAGTTCGAAGATGATAACGTCAGGACACTCACCATGTCATTAAATGATGCCGATAGGAAAGAGTTTTGTTTCGACGTAACACAGATTAATTGGGAAGATTATATTGAGAATTACGTACTTGGGATTCGAAGGTATGCATGTTTTTTTTTTTATATATACACAGATAGAGTCGGTTTATTTAAGGAAAAAATAATTTTTGCAGATTTATTTTTAAAGAGAAAATAGACACTCTACCAAAAGCGAGGAAACAAATGTCGAAAGTGTTCTGGACCTATCGTATACTGCAAGTGCTGATGGTGATGTCGCTGTGGCACTTCCTAGCCTTGAGATACGCTCCCCTGCGACAACTCTGGAGCAATGCATTGCGTTTGCTCGTACACATAGCTCGTATGCTGCCATTTCTATAAAATGATAATATATACATATATATATACATAGTGTAAATATGTTTCTTTTGATTTTATTATGTTTATTACTTCTATATATTTATAATTCTATTATTAGTAATATATAATACCTAATTGTATACACACATGGTAACAAAAAAAGAAGGTTCAAATACCGAGAATAAACAAGCCGAAGAATGGAGAATAACTCTAATAATGATGGGTGGTAAAATGTTCTTATTAAAAGGCTAGATGGTTTCGAGGGCAGAGATTTTAAATTACAAACCTTAATGTAGAGTATGAAATGTCAAATAATGTTGTATTACGCAGTGGAAAATGTGAAAGTTCAAGTCGAAAATAATATATTAAGTATTTCATTTTTTCATATTATTTTATTATAGTTGGGTAATATCGAGTTTAATCTAATATCGATAGAAATTAAAATTAGCCCCACGTTTTAGTGTTCTATACTTAATATCCTGTGCTACGTCTCAAATTTAACATTTTTTAACTGTCCGATCTGTTATATTTCGTCTTCCGCAAGCTTGGGCCTCATTTAAACGAAACTGCTCCATGCTGCTTTCGCACAAATGCTTATTACTATTATTTTGTTAATACTCGAAAAGTAATTGTTTTACCTCCTGTGGGGCTAATTTTATAGCAATTATTTTAAGATACGTTCTATATCTTTGATCGTAATTGAAATAAATTAAAAATGTATTTAATTCACAGCGAAAATCCAAATCGCTTAGTCGATTCATTTCAATATGTTTAAAAAAAAGAATTAAGGTAATTGAAATTATGCAGTTCCTTACGAAACATATTAATTAGTTTTATATAGTTCGCTTTAAAAGTAAAACAAAATTAAATTAAACAACAGTGTAATAATAATAATAATAATTATAAAATAAATATACGTAAACCTAAAAGAAAAAAATATAAAAATAAAACCAATAATTATGAAATATTAATCTAATAAAAGGAAGTGATGTAATAATTGAGGATATGTATTGATATTGTGCATGTGTTGGTTTTCGTTGTTTTGAAATTATTTTTTCTTTTTGTGAGTATATCGATCATTATTTAACCAAATCTACAGCTCAATTTTAAAATATTATTAGAGATACGAGCAGTCCTGCTGTAATATCTAGGATAGGGACCAAAGAAAATACCATTGAATTGATGCGGATCAATTTAAATAAGATGTCTGCTCGAACGGAATCAATTTAGAATGAGGAGCGAATGATTTGAATCGTGTTATAACAGGATTGCTTGTGCTATTGTAACAATTAAATTAAATTATATTAGTTCGATTGGCGACCGAGAAGTTTCTTATTGGTGTATTACTGTGCGAGGCTTTCCAATTATGTTGTTTAGTTCGGTACAAACTTTAGTCTTAGCATGTAACATATATAGAATATTGAAAACTCAGTGCTTCTTCTTTCGTACTCTTTTATGATAAGTTTTTAAGGTGTTGTCTGTCCAATATTTAATTAATTAAAACTTAAAAAAAAAGTCACAATATAGATGATACAATTTTAAATATTGTTTCCGATGAATAAAATATGTTTACATCGATATTTTGTTGATTAAGTTTTTGAACGTAATCAAATTTCGACAATTTTCCTTATTGGTTGGTACGGTCTTCCAACAAGCGGTTTTTATTTAGAGCTAGCGATGATATTTGAATTGTATCATTTAATTAAAGCCAGTCCAACGTTTTAATACGTAATTTTTGGAGTTTTGCATTTTTTTTTATATTTATCTTTTTTTAATTCATATAATAAATTTATTATCTTTTTTGCAGTTGTATGTAAATTAAAATTCAGAGGAAAACATTTACCAATAAACTAGTCTGTATTTATTGTTAACCGTTGTTTTGTTCCCCCCAAAATGTATCATCCGAATAAACAAAATATATACACAAAATATCATACAAAATATATCTATAAATACATGTAAAAAAAGATGTTTATCCGTGTTGTTCTAAAAAGGCACTACAACACCGTATACATTGCTGGTAACATTTCTCGAACCCCTTCGAACCAGTATCCTTAAAAGAAATTCCCATTATCCCTAAGATTATCATAAAATATTCATAAAACTACTCACGTAATACGGATCTTTTATAATCCTATCACCTTGAGGATCGAAATCGCCCAGTAGCAAAATCTTTGCTTTCGAATTTTCGGGGGCATCCTCTTTCAAACTCGATATATTATTCTCATCCATACCGAAGATGAAATCGAATATATGGAAATCATCCTCGTGAATCTGATATTAATAAAATAAATTAAATTGCGGGAGCAATATTGGAGACGTACCTGTCGCGCTCGATTGTTATAAGGAATATTGTGCCGACGTAGAGTGTTCATCGCCCTCTGATCGGGTAAGTTCCCTACATGCCAACCGCCTAGAGCTGCGCTGTCAACATCCCATTCCTCCTGAACACCTTTTTCTTTGATTAAATGCAGGAAAACTGCTTCGGCTATTGGGGATCTGCATATATTCCCTGTTGGTGATGTAAAATATGTAATAAAAAGGGATTATAATGGGAAATTAGATATAATACCTAAACATACGAATAGAACTTTCTTCGACATTATTTATTTTATAAAAATATTAAAAAATTTGGACGAATATATTTTGAGGTTAATATTTTCAAAATTCAATGTCAAAATATGACGTTTTTATCTATTCGATGAACGCGGCATCTTTTGTAGATTATTTAATTTAATTACACAATTTTAGTTAAGCTACTAACTTATAGATGGCGCAAATAAATTTTATTATTTAATTAAATTTTTTATTACAAATCTTATTAAATTAGATATGAATTGGATATTAAATTAGATATTTAATTAAATTAAATTAATTTTTGCAAAATTATTACAGATTTCTTTTTAAAAATATTGACAGTTGTGATGTTAACATCAATCTTTTACAATTTACTCCTTTTACCGCTGCGATCGCGGTAAAGCGTAAAAGTGTTTATGTAGGAAGAACATCTATTCCCTCTACAATATAATAATTAATCTGCGCTGTAGGCTGTAGCCGGTTATACAAGACAGAAGTATCCACAAGTTCACGGTAAAAGCCGATTCCTCCAAAAGGTGAAAGGTAAACGTTTTTGTTAAATAATTTTTTTTATATATATAAATGCATGCATTGAGGTGTAAAAAATGATAAATTTTTGTATGTTATCGCACAGAAAGTTCATTAACTTCTAGGTTGCAAAAATTGCGTGTATGTATCATGTACCGTTACCAAAATGTGCTTTCAAAGTGGTGTTTGAATATTTGCTATTCTTTCAGTGATTAAAACTGCTGAAATAAATGATTTTTTTTTGGTGAGGCAATTCTATTATCTTCGCCGGTTAAATACCGGTTCTAGCCTTATGGTGCAAGATAAGATTATAATATATATGTTTTTTTTGTTGCATTTGCGTCAGAACTTACTTTTTAAACATTAATTAAGCAGCAACAAAAATAGTGTTAATTAACGTAGCTCTACTCATTGTGATCAAGGTAATTTTGTCTAATAATTAAGCGTTGAGCCTTGTACATACTGGAGTTGTTAGGAATATTTTCACGTTAATGTATGCGTAGGTTAAAAGTAAATATTTGATTTTATTTTTGTTAGGTGGAGACATATGCAAATATTATGAAAGAGGACGCACACTTTAACGTTATTAATTTACACGAACACGTAAAAGTCTATTGAAATGTATATATGTATTGCTTTGAGTATGTATACAGTGTTGTGCAAAATATTGCCTTCAAATTCTTCTATCAGACTCCCAAGTTTCCAATTAGACTCAATCGTAGGAGGTCACAAGAATTCTAATTGGGTTTCTTTAATTGTTGATTTTTCTTTCTCAATAGGCTTAAGAGAAAATACCACCGTAAGTTTGGCACACTAGTGTATATCCTAGCGGATATATAATGCAGATCTTCTATAAATATTGCGTGTATTCAGAGTTACGTCATTCGAATCTTGTATACATGAAATGTCTCTAAGTTTATGTGTTTCTATGTGTGTATGTTTACGTGCTTAAAATATTGAACAGATGGTTTCCAGTTCATTAAATTAATATCCTCTTTCCGCTGAATGTTTGTTACACTTCGGAATTCTATCGGAGGAAAGGGTACCTATTGCAGATTTTTTTTATTTGCAAAATCAATTCGCTAACTTTTATTTAATTATTACAATTGAGAAAAGGTCCGATGCGTTATTATCGTGCAGTTATTTATAATTTCTTGATAATTCGTATTAACACTTACCTAATATGTCCACGATAAGGAACAATGCATAACATTCTGATAATGTAAATGGTTTGAATCAATATATGGAAGAAATATTAATTTTTTTGAATCACAATCACAATAAATTTGAAAATAATTAATTTATCAACATTATCTTACAAATAAGTTTAATCATTGTTACCAACTTGAACAGAATCACTATCACTGTCCATATCACTGTCGCTTGTGTCATCATTTCCAAGCTAAATAATAAATGGCTCCACCACATCATCTATTAAGCCATCTAACTTGCATATTTCACCTTCATCTTTATTCACATGTTCTACACATTTTATCCACGTTTCTAAGGTTACATTTGTAATAGCGGTTAACAAAAGGTCTTTCACTTCAGCTAATTTGAAGCTTTTATTTTTTGCGGCTACTTCATTTTTTATTTGTGCGAAAACTAATTCAATAGGATTCAATTCGCGATGATTAGGTGGTGATCTAAGTACAATTTTATTACTCGGTTTTGCCATTTCGTCCACTACGTATATATTGTAATCTTCTTTGTGACGATTTATTATTTCCAACAACTCTAATCGCTCTATGGACGCATCAAACGGTATTTGTTTTTTAAGTAACCATTCTTGCATTTCCGCTTTTCTGTTAAAACTGTTGGTATTTTTTCCCTTTTTTCTGCTATGGTAACATGCATTATCCACTACAATAAAGGCCACTTTACACCATGCTAGATTCATACTTTTTCTATACTATTTTCTAGAAACTAGAAAAAATAGTCAGAAAAAGTATCATGTAAAGGCCACTTTACACCAAACTATACTAGACGCTATACTATTTTAAAAACTAGATCCTGTCCTATTTTTGTTTCTAGATTGATACTAGAACATGCGCAGAAGTACTTTTGGCAGATTGGCCAACATCGGAAAATAAATACAAGTTCAGTAGGTATATTATTGGAATCGAAAGTAGGTTATGTTGGTCGAGGTCGAGTTGGTAGCACTTGAAAGCTGTTTAGTAGCGCCATCACGTATTGATTTGTTGTACTCCCACCTAAAAAAGTATTTAGAAAATCCTAGAATAGAATCTAGTATAGAAAAAGTATGAATCTAGCATGGTGTAAAGTAGTCTTAACATCTAGTATAGTTTGTTATAAAGTGGGCCTAAAAGGCCACTTATATATTTCAAATCCCCCCCCCC
>SMLS01053056.1:0-12226 GCA_004785975.1 Popillia japonica
TTTTTACAAAACACACAAGTGGACAACGAAATATGTGGCTTACCAAACTAAAGGTCGTCCAAAGTGTGCATCAATACCGTAGCGTTAGTCTCAACATTTTCGTCACTGCAGCTTGTTTGTCTGACATGATGACGCTGATTCTACTTGGAATAAATAGGACTTGGCTCCACTCATTCACAACCGACCACCTCAAAAATTGAGGTATTTTTGTGCCTTAACAAGTGATCAATGATCCTCTATACAAATTGAATATATGTATATCTAGCACATCTACGTTTACTATCCCTTATATCTACCACTTGGTACTCCGATATGTTCGCAACATATAGAAATTTGTACACTTTAACATCAAAGAATGCTATGGTCTATAACTTAGACAGAAATTTGGTGATTAATAGATAATAAACAGCTTTGTCAGGCGCCTAACTTTAGTCTGTGATTGAAAGACATTCTGCAGCTAACTAACGAATTAGGATAATTTTAAGGATCACTTTGTGTAACTGCGTAGAAATATAGATTATGGTTGCTGACTCGATTGGGAATTGGACAAAACCTCAGATTTGGAAGGCCTTTCTTTATATAGCCTATTTGAGTCATATGTGGTAACGTTACGGATTGTAGCAGTATCTCTCCAGATACATTTCTGATGTGGTATAATGGAAAATATTATCAAATATACCAAAATTACGTTTCATAAAGTTATGGTGCTGTTTGCAAATAGGCTGTGAGAAGATAACTTTTTGACCAACGTGTACATTTTTCTTGCTTTATTAATAACAAGTCTCCAAGGCAAGGCACAAAGTGCAGATTGTGTTTTGCAGGATAAAGTAAAAATTCACGTCGTACGCTTTTAATAAAGTTTTTAAAGCTTATTTAATTTCTGAATAGATTATACAGGGTGTCCGCGAAATACAAAGCATGCTTTTAAGGGATGATAGCTACAACGATTTAAAAACAAAAACGTGTAATACACCTTGGGTCTATCTGTAAGCGTAAACGAGAAAAAAAATTATTTCTCATATCACAAACTTCGACGCATAGTGTACACCGGCAGCTGATTAGTGCAAGATTTACGACGATTACAGGCGTGTGTTCTTGAAAATGGGCAACACATCGAGCCTTTCCTGTAATACATTTACTCCTGTCTCTCAAAAAGGTCGTTTTTAGAACCATAAATTTATCACAAATAAAAGAAAAGAAATAAAATTTGTAGTAGCCTTCGAAAGAACTTAAAGCGCCATAACATAATTGCAGCAATTACATTGATTTCATTCAATGCGACTTTCTGTCAACTTAAATTTTCATTTACCGATCGGAGGCTGCTATTAAATAACGCCCTTTTCACTCTAACTTCAACATAACATCGATTTTATTGTCATAACATTATTAAAAAAAAACGCAAAGGTACCTTTATTTTAAAACGTATTGCTATTGACTTCGTGCGATACAAGTTCAAGGTCGTATAAACAGATGATGCTTGGCTTATATCTGCCCTTCTAACGGCATGTGTACAGTATGGTGGAAGACAAATGACACCACGCTTCAATTTCAAAGTATGAAATAATTCGTTTTCATCGTTATTTTCAGTTATTCTCAACCCTAAATTTTTTATATGGTTTTTTGGTTATTTAAGAAGCAATATGGATGAGTTTTCTTGTACAGTTTGACCAAATAAGGTTTTTAGAAATAATTTCTTTTCTCGTTTACGCTTACAGATAGACCCAAGGTGTATTATATCTTTTTGTTTCTAAATCGTTGTAGCTATCATCCCTTAAAAGGATGCTTTGTATATCGCGGACACCCTGTATACATACATGGGCGGTCCGATGAGTAAGCCTCACCGCCAGATAGCACCACTATCGCAAGAGCAATTTTTTACTGGGTAGTACATTCTCGTTGACAGCTACTGTTAAAATTTAAGCCGAATCGGACGCGTAGAGCTGCTTCTATCCCGTGTGGAAGCGAGTGTGTCCGCGGATTTGAGAAAAATGGAGCACAATTGATGGGTGATTCGATTCTTGTACGGTGACTCATCTCTTTCGATGGCGACCGTCAAAAATTGGTTTAACGAGTTTCAATGTGGTCGCACGTTGGTTTTTCATGAGCCACGCTGACGTGTCCCCTGAACATACCCCTACCACGGAGAATAACCTGACTAAAATCCACGATCTCGTATTGGCTGCCGATTGAAGGTGCACGAGATAGCTGAGACAGTAGGCATCTCAAAAGACCGTATGAGTCCTATCCTGCATGAAGTATTGAACATGAGAAAGCTGTCGGCGCGATAGGTGCAGCGTTTGCTCACTCCTGACAACAAGCGCAACTGTGAGACCATTTCAGAACAGTGTTTGACGATGTTTTACTGCAATCCGAAGGAGTTTTTGCGTTGCTTTGTGACCGTCGACGAAACATGGATACATTGGTACACATCAGAGACTAAGTAACAGTTAAAACAGTGGACTTTACTGGGTGAACGTGCTCCGAAGGAGGCGAAGACCTCCTATCGACCGGAAAGGTGATGGCCACCGTTCTCTGGGACGACTACTTTTTGTTTCCAAATTTGGAAAAGTTACTCGTCGGGTGGAAATTTGAGTCGAATGAGGAGGTTATGTTCGCCATGGAGGCTTACTTTGCAGACCTACAGAAAACGTATTGTCCAGACGGGTTAAAGTAGATGGGTCAAGTGAATTGAACTCAAAGGAGATTATGTTCAGAAATAAATCGCCACTTTTCCAAAATTTTTGGTTTTCTTTTGCAGGCTAAGTATTTATCGGACCACCCTCGTATAGTACAATGCATTGAAGCATAGTCAATTTTAATGTTTCTTTCGATTGCTGTTAGAATCCTCATAAAACCCAATAAATTCGTCGTGTAAATTAAAGCCAGAAACTTGTGTAAGTACTGGGGTTATGTTTGAAATGAATGGTTTGTAATAGTAGTACAATTTAAAGCAAATATGTGAGGTGGTCCACTGGTTAAGAATATAGTAAACATTCACATTTTATTCGATCCTTTCAATTGAAGCATTTATCCTCGCCTTCAGCTGGGACTACCAAGTCAGTTGCTTTGAAGGCATGTAGTTCATTTTGCCGTAATTAAAATAGTAAACCCTTCATTTCATTCCTGATTTTTGGTAACGTAAAAAATCCTTGGAACTTGGCCCGGAAGGATACGGAAGATGAATAGTTCGATATTTTATTGCATCCATAGTAACTGATCCCCAATATTACGCGACAACTATCCCCTCATTCATTAGGGCTTCAAATAACTACAAATAGCACAATTCAATGATATGTAATTCACGTGTGCTGAGTTTGCTGGATCTGGGGACGGGTTAATGCAGTGCTTTGTCTTCAATACTGGAAACTCATTATTGTTGAGCAAGCTATCTCCGAAAGTTGTGAAAATTTACTATAACATTCTTCCCATTTTAATACCTTAAGCTATATTACTTTTGGTATTGCTGATGATGAAATTGATTTTGTTCTCTTCTGGCATGCGCTGTTCGGAATATAACGTACGATGTTATTTTGGTAGAAAATCGATTGGCCGGTTCGATGTTGAAGCAATAACGTTTTTGCGCTGTCTAGTGTTACAATGAATATTTTCTTGCTTCCCAATTATGAATAAGTTTCCTTAACAAACCATTTGATTTTCTTATAATATCTTCTTACATATTTTCTTATTAAAAAAACTTACAGATATTGCAACTTCGTCTCCTTTGGAAGCTGTATTACTTTATTGTAATCAACATCCATGCTGCAGTTTGAATTTACGAGAATGTAATTAAGAAGCTACTGCGGTGCAATAACAGTGCACCAGTGTAATTTTATTCATGCAATTCTATGTAACATTTCTTCTCTGGAAAACAAGGGTATTAAAGAAAATTGTCGTCGTTTCATCCGGGACGGCAAGATTCTATGTAACGTAACGTATTTCCTTTTAAGTGTTTGCTCGCATTGTCGTCATGAAATTAAGTTTGTATACGTACTGGTAGAAATGTAATCTAACAGTATTAAAATGTTCAATCTTCCGAGAAAAATAATGTGGTATAGAAATTTAATTGCTTACTTGGAGAACTTTTCATAATATCAACTTGCCCTGTTTGTAAATTGTAAATACTGTGAGAAAGGTTATTGCGTCTTATATCTTTAGTTTCTGCCCTCTCAAGAAACACAGGTAATACACATGGATGTATTTGACGGCATCAGTTCGCGTTCATAGCAGCATTCTAAACAACAACGGAAGTGTATACAATTGATGTTGTAAATATGGTTTGGACCAGAATGATACATAACATAAGTAGTTCAGTTAACAACAGGGAATGGACGAACGTCCAAAGTGCGTTCACTGTTGATGCATATTTTGGAAACGGATGCTCAATCATCGCCACACAACGTAAATTCCGTGTTTCTGGTCGGTAGTCGATTGTTTTATGAGTAAACAACTCCAAGGAAGCTGGTGCTGTGAAAAAAGAAACCTGGACTTCCACGAACAGTAAGTATACTGCAACATAAAGACTTGATAAGGCAGCCTGTTTGAGATCGCCTCAACGCTCTACTCGAAAGCATGCTGCTGCTGTTGGCCTTTCTCCTCCTTTTCTAAGTCAATTACTCCGCGAAAGATTCAGATTTCATCCTATAAATTGGTTGTAGCGCAAGAACTTAATCCACACGATTTTGTTGTTCGAAAACACAGATGCTGCTGTTTCATTGACTTCTGGCCGTTATGTCCACATAATTGAGTTCTTCCCGGCAAGACTCAATGAAATGGATGTAGGAGATGTGTTGTTCTAGCCCGATGATGCCACAACACATACATGTCATCTTCCTGTGAGGCCATACGCAACTGGAGAGCACGGTTACCTGATTTAGCCCCTGCAATTATTTTCTCTGAAGCTACCTAAAATCAATTGTCTGCAACGATCATCCTAGGACCTCGTGTCACCTTGAGCACAACATTCGTCACGAATTAGATTAAGGCAGTGCGTTGACAACAACTGACGCCATCTGCCTGATGTCGTCTTTAACATTACGTCGAGGCAAGCTTTATATGTTGCAGTTGATATTGTCCAAAGAATTAAATCTACATCTGTATTACGTTTTCTTTTATTGAATTTCCAAATATTTAGATTTAGATTTAGATTATAGTGTTATTAGCTTATATTATATTATACTTGACCTGTCAAAATTTTTTGATCAATAAACTATCTATCTATAAATAGCAAGTTGCTCTGCCCCACCCTGTATAAGAGAACGGTGTACTAACTGAGGCTAGTTCCATTTTGAAAATCCAAATCACCCAATCGAATATCAATAGAGGCCACACAAAAACGCTTTGTAATATGTTGCAGACCCAGTTATTTACATCAATATATCATGCATTTACCATTTTTGTTGGTAGAAAGATGTGAAGAAAGTCTCGGTGATTGGTTCAATGCGAAAGAATAAAACGGCAAATTTTCAGAAAAGCTAGCTGTATGACATGAATGGACAGTATCTTACCAAGAACTTGTATGAAATTTAGAACATATGTGGGGTAAGAACATTCGTATAGGTGCCCTTAACCACTTTTTATAGCCCTTGTAAAGTCTTCTGAGTAGTACACTAGGATAACAGACAAGTCACCAATGAGATGAATAAAGGAAGACGAGTTTGATGTTCAAATGAGAACATTGCTTGTAGAAACTGAATTATTTAAGTCCACTCTGGTGGCTTTACTCGGCAGTACCTGATGATAAAATTATATCATCTTAAAAAATAGATTATTGATACGAAAACGTTTGAAGCAGTTTCCACAAGAAAATAGTACGAATAAGCATATGCTGCGATTAAGAAGTTACACTCAAAAAAACAAATCCTTGGAACTTGCCCCGGAAGGATACGGAAGATGAATTGCATCCATAGTAATTGGTCCCCAATATTACGAGACAACTTCGTTCGCTCATTCGTCAGGTCTTCAAGTAGGAAACTAAAAATAGCACTAATGGCTTTCGGAATGTATGGTGGGTTTGCTGGATTTGGGGACGGATTAATGCAGTACTTTATCTTCAAAACTGCCTCAATAATACATTTTTGAGCAATTTATCTTCGAAAGTTGTCAAAATTCACAATAACACTCTTCACATTATTGATACTGAAACGTCTGAAGAAGTTCCCACAGGAAAATAGTACGAATAAACATATGCTGTGGATTGAAGGTGCACCCAAAGGACGTAAAGATCGGACACTATCAATTATTATATGGAGACTGTCAGAAGACTTCTTTCTTTGGGTGTACGTTTTAGGTCTATCGATGTCGCATACTTGTCTATATTAGCGGCTTACTAAACAATTAATCAAAGACTAAAAATGTGCACCATAAAATGCATAAAAATTAAAAATATTTTACAGTACCGCAGCACGCACTTACTCAAGAAATTCTCGTTTTATTTGATTTTACAATACTGCATCTATAAATAATTCAACTCACTGCGACACGCTAAAAAAGTAACTGAGAAAAGAATAATGAAATAATGTACAGTTAACAACTGTCTCTCTAAAACTACTTCTCCATTTCGTATTTTAAATTCAATTAAACAGTTTCTAATTGTATTTTATGAATTGGCATCCAAGTAAGTTCGGAGTAATTCTTGTGCAACGCAAATCCTAATAAAATTCTCAAGTAGGTCAGGAAGCATCTTGAGAATCCTCAATAGAATTATATTAAATGGAATCCCATTGGAAAGCCTTGAGCGTGATAGTGCGGATACGTAGCCATTCAAATATTGCAAGTAGTTGCATATCTGAAGCACTACTGGTAGATTCATTACAATATAAGGTTTATTTGCAGCAAATATGATATCCGAGGAAAATTGTTAAGATATTTAAGCAAATAGGATTACAATGCTTCGAATGTCGTATTGCTATATTTGATATTAGTTTCACAATTTAATATCTTCTTGGAAATATGTTTTCACTAGTTGCATGTATCATATATCTAATGTATCTTATTATCCAGATAGTTTTACCACTTCTTAGGTCAATGATAACACTTGCAATTCTAACAAAAGTCAAATTTATTCCAAAACCTTTACAAAATTTATAATCTGGTTTTCCTAACAACTTCTTCAGTGGAATAAAATTGACATTTATTTAGTGGCAAATTATAACTAAATAACTAGCCATGCCTATCAACAAAATTATTTACAGACAAAGAAATTCAGTGATATATAGGATTATGTTTACAATATATTGGACAATTTAAGATAGTTTGAAAAGTAAATTTATAATCATAACACTAATGTTCCTTATATCAATGTGTTTTTTTGGCAAGCTCTAACAATTCTGTTCGAGGACTAGGGAAAAACATGGCAAAAAAACCTAGTCAAGAGCTTAATTTTATAAAATTCAGGCGTGATTAGGTGATTACATTATTATAAATAATACTTAAATTTTCTATATCTGTTCTAAAATTGACCGCTTTATTTTCTTTTTTAATGTATATCATTTCATATATTAATCTTTTTTCATAACTATTTTCTTTTTTTAAAATCTTAACATTTTCAAAATCAAAGTTATGTCGTAATTCTTTAGAATGCTTAGACAAAGCAGTTTCCGCGGTTATGTTATGCGTTACAGTGTATTGATGATTATACAGTCGTTTAATGTATGTATACATAAGTTAGTATTACTCATTTACATATACACTTTACTCTTCCGATAATGACAATTTAACTGTTGAAATTGTTATCAACTAAATTGCTTCCTGAAGAAATATGATATAACCAACTATACTTTATATGGCCCGTTTGGATATATGGCAAGTTACAATTCGCAAAAGCTAATCTGATGTATCCTCACAAAACTTTGAATATGTAAAGTTATAATTAGATTTGAACTATTGTGTCGCCCCTCCCCTTCCATCTACCCCCCCCCCCCTCTGCATGAGATATAATTTGCCAGAATTTACCCACACCTACAGCTCTCCATCCAGTCTAAGGGCTCGAATAAATTGTATTAGCTGCGATGGTTTCATAGGGTATTTGTATCTCCCAAAGTGGATGTGGCCTGTGAGAAAACCGACAAGTACACGTAGTTTGTTCCTACTTAGCTCTAGCATACTCCTTATTCTTTGCTTATTGAAATTTCCAAGGAATACCTTAGAATGTCTCAGACCAGAAAGATTTTCCCAGAGGGTTGCTCATCCGTATTCCGCAAAACGGTTCTGGTCCCACAAACGATGTTGTGGCGGCCTTCTTTGCTAATATATTAGCTTTATCGTTGCTACTGATTCCAGTGTGTCCTAGTACCTAGCATAATGCAAATCTGTTCTCTCTGCCTAGATTTTTTAGTTTCCTTAAGCTTTCCCATACTAATTTCGATCTGAGGCTCCCTATTGACAACAACAGAATTCCATATCGGAAAATCTATTGCCGTGATACTTCCTTGAATGATCTGCAACAAGTACAGGAGAGTTATTTGGCCATTATCCATTGGTCTGCAGATACAGGATTAGCTCTTATATTTCCAGAGTTGAAGAAGTATGGATATGTAAAAGAAATTCGATTGCCAGCAAAGTTACATGCTATATCGCGAAACAGAAAAGATTTCAATCAATCAGAAAGTTTATAAAATGGTCATATATACTCACAATCAGTAGATTAGCTGTTCCAATTCCATTTACTCACATCGCCATGATATAAAACTCTATTACTTACTAAAAGTTCCTACATTTATATCAAGTTCGAGAAAGAGTTAATTCATTCGAACAGCTCATTCTTCCCAGTTCCTTAAACCTGTAAAATAAAACTTTTCTTATTTTTTAAAACGAGAGCTATAAGAAGTCTCTTGCAAAGTAATAAGCAGCAGCAGTTTTAGTATTGCTCTTTCAAGTCTTCCTATACAATTCAGTCAATGCAGTTTCGAAAACCAGCGATGCACGTGAACAGATTCACAGTTTTGCAATGTGCATTCGTAAAATTTTCAACGTATAATTTTTGGACAAAGAACTCCGGCTTCGGCTAAAATGTACGACGAACAATAAGGAAATCGTTAATAGCCAAGACCGCCTTTTGTCTTTCTTAATTGAAGACACGAGATACGCCCGGTGTTGAGTAAGTATCGTCGAGGCGTTCGTGAGCGAGCGAAACTTGTAATAAAACTGACAGGCGGATGAAATAAATTGGCGCGGATGGGTTATTACTCCAATTATCCAAAGTGCTTGAATGCCGACGAATGGCAAGGAGGTGAAGGTAGTAGAGGAGGAAGAACCGGAAGTATGAGAAACACCCCGCCGCGAGCTTACCAAAAGCACAAATAATCTAATCTTTCCTTTAAGTTCGATTGCGGATACAACTTTACACCCTAACTGTCGTTCAAGAACTTCCGAGAATAATTGTTACGCTCATTAATCCTGTTATTCAATAATTATACCAGATACAACACGAACGCAGAGACTGTCGCATATTGTTATTATTTAGTAAATTCTTTCGTTCTACTCGGAAATTTATTCTTTATAAGAGAACATTATCTTTGAAACCCCGTTTCAGGAGCAAAAGTCAGTGTTTGAAACTCATGACCTGAATTATTGTGAAAGTTTGCTACTAGTCTGCATATCAATTTTAACAAGCAAGATGCCGACATAGTCATCCGAGAAGCAAGTAAACTAGATAACCGAATAGAAAATTGAGTTTACTATGAAAGTTTGCATTTGAGCTTTGACACAGGATAACTTTTCTACACACCTAGATGCATACGTAAGGGTATTCGTTATTAAATGGAACTAAAATATACCGGCAGAGGTTGCATCTCAAGATTCTGATTACATTGGGTGAGTTGTAAATCGAGTAGAGAATCTTCCTTTCTTCTGTCGTTTTTACCAATTTATTTTCAAATTTAAAATTCATACTTTGCTTCCAACTACAGCGGTATTTGCGTGCCTTAGCGGCAGTACGATACAAGGAATTTATTGAACTATTTCTGTCTTTGGCATTAACATCACTATTTTCCGAATGTTGGGGCATTTCTACTTTTGCTTTTATTTTATTTAAATAGATCTCGACCACAGCTTTTCCTTTATCATAAAAATAGTCGTTTGCGCAGAAGCCGTATTAACTTTTCTTAGGGCTGTCATTGTTTATGGTGCTGTAAGAAAGCTAGTCTCGTCAAAAGCAGGTATTTTCAATACAGAACCCACATAAAAGGCTGCGAAAGAGGTTTTGTATCCATCAAGGACAAGTGAGTGCACAAAATCAAATAGATACCTGTGTGAGTTCATCTACTATATTTTATTATATTAAACATGTTGGCTACCGTCATCGGCAAATAATAATATTATCTTTGTCAGCATCATCCACATAGCACTCCCATTTTTATGATATCACTTATGATGTGCTGCTTGTCATATTCCTGCGTAATGCGCAAATTATGCTTTTTGACACCATCAGTAAAACTTCAATAATGAACGTTAATTCTTGCAATTATTAAAACTGAGCACATACAATAATTTGTAGATCTTTTATGGAAGATTAATAAATTATAGTCAGTCACTACTCGGTGTTTGTACGGCGACTCATATAGGGAATGGGACAGACACCGAAAGGAAGTAAAAAGAAGAATGTTAAGTAACTGCAGATACAAAGATCTCTAAATGTTGAACGCTTCTAAACTATGGAAGGAGAAATGCTTAAGTGCTTTATTGGAAATGGCAATTATACTTTAAACGAATATAAAATAAAAATTTTAAAAATTTGTATCAATTTTTCTATTCTCACTAATAGTAGTAGCTTGTCCTTCGTATATCCAAAGACGAATACGATATCTTCGGGTTTAGGTTTTCTCAAGAATGCTAATATCCCTTTAATTAGCTTACCATGACAACGCCCTGCACAAGTTCTACTGTTCGCCGTGTGGAAAGTGTCGTATATCACACACAATGTTGCTCTAATAGTGATTATATATCAAAGCGATTTGTAGTTTGAGGTTATAATTGCAGCCGTTTCATGTTACCTTTATAAGAAGATTAGTATGAAATTGACTTAAACACATATTTAACATTAATTTGCGAATAACTAACCGCTGACATTAAGCGAAAAAACATAAACCTCCAAGTTAAGTGACGTCCTTTTATCTGTGTTCCGTCTGAAGAAATACATTTCTAATAAACTGACTTAAATGGACGAAAAAACACGTCATATTCAACTCTACTCGCTATCTTTCCTTCAGCCGACATTTACAACTTCGCTAATTCATTGCTACTGCGACAATTGTGATGACATTCACAGTAAAGCATGCACCTCATAATTCCCTAGAGTGTCTCTAAGATCATCTTTAATTTCCAAGCGAAAAGTTTTTCTGGTATGGGACGCTGCTTTGTCTGACTTGACCTATGACACTGAATGCGCTGTGTCGCTATAAATTAACTAATCCGGGGATAGACCTAGAAGTTCTCGCTTAATCCCGAGACACTTCGTCACGATTATTCTTAGAAATATATTTCGGAAAATCTTACATAAATCTCAACGGTATCCTACTGGAAACATAGTACTAGGTTTATCTGAAATAGGGTGGAAAATGTACTTCCTTTTTTGCTTAAATTCTGCTAAGATTTCTATGACAATTTATTAGAATTAAACATTTTTAAGTTAATTCTCTTTGTACATTTATTATTTATATGCGTTAATACAACTCATTTTAAAACAATAAATTAGTCTATACTTCCTCATCCTAATGTGCAATACATGGAATATGTATATAAGTATATTCGATGGTTAGTATATCTTTACTGAAGATACTTTCTGTAACATTATCAAACTTCAAGATATGATTTATATGCGTTAACATGAAGACCCTATAAGAAAGATAAGAGTAATATACGACTGTTTTTCTACTGGGTAATCTTTTCAAACGCGCCTTTACAGAAAGCAAGCAATTCTTCTTCAACAAATATGAATTATACTCAGAACCTCAGCTGAATCTGTTTAATCCCTTCGAGCGATAATCGGTTTCTGCTTGCCTGTGGTAATAATTCAGAAAATTAAACATTGTAGTACGCTTAAAGTGGAGCTTTCCTTTTATTCTGTAGGGAGGAAAAAGTATTTTTGATGAAAAATTAGGATATATGTCCTTTATTTCCGAATAGCGGGGTAATTACTTATATAGTAATGCATTAGTTTGCTTTAATGTTTGTAATGTTGATAATAGTTGTCTTTTAAAGTATCAAATTGCCTTTACATCGTTTTTTTTTT
>SMLS01053074.1:0-10175 GCA_004785975.1 Popillia japonica
TACCGGGAAAAGAGTTGACGAGTCCGATTCTGTTACTTGTCTTTCCTCGCTTAGATGGATCCATAGAGTATCTTGACTCACGCCGTCAAATACGTTCGAGTACGAGCGGTACTTAATTTGTCAGAAACTGTTTCACCCATATATGTTACTCCATAAGCTTGTGAAGTTGCTTCCAATCGTAACACTAACTGTAGTGACGGAAGCCCAACAATGGTTTCCTTTGCTGTCGTCGAGGTTGAGGACATGGGCTACCGTTTACTATGTAATCTGCTGTGCCCTGCAGGCCCCATTTCACAATTTTGCAGCGCTTTTTCCATAGATAGAAAGAAAGCCTTGACGAAGGCGGCCACAATGTTCAGGAAAGTAGCTAGCGCAATTTCTTTGTTGCTTAATACGATATCTGATGAACTATTCAGATCATGTCGTGTATAGGTAAAACCGCTTTGGATAACGATCATGGAAAAGGTTGCGATGACAATACTTTCCCTCAAACTATCAAAAGTTAATGGATTTGTTGACATGGTTATTAAGTGTTATAGAATCTTATAAAGGACGCTGCACACAACTACTGAAAGAAATGTTGGAGTTCATGATGACATAGCAAAAATTAGGTCTCTTGCACGCTAATATTTTTGCTAGTCTGGATTTTGAGTTATCTTAAGAGTTGTGATGTCTGTATGCGACATTCTCTAACTCCGTCAAATCAGTTCTGATTAAGTTTATAGAGAGTTGGCACGTTTCTGACAGAATTCATTTCGACTTTCTAGTTTCGTTGTACAGCAAAATTTATCTAATTAGGACGGCTTTTCCCTTTAGTGGCCGTAGGTGTCAAATAAGCAGATAGTTCAAATACTTTAGATAAAAAAGTGAATTTGAAAGTGATTCGACTGTGATACCCAATATTTGTTGCAGTCAAAAAATTTGTCTAATTACTTTGAAGTTTAACAAAATTTGGACAAAATTTACATATCCCGAAGTAATCTTTAAATTCTCTATGATCACGTTGATTCCATTCCAAAGCTTGCAAAATGACTGTGTGAACAGATTTGCATTCTTTGATTTAAAAATGTTATTCGTAATTATTGTAGTGATAAAATATATTTCCCTAATTTTATACAGTGCAAGCAACAAAGATTGAAGCCTGCTCGTTCTAGATTTGTTTCTAATTCTGTCAAAATTATCTTCTAATCAGATCTTTACCCATAATGCATTTGAATTTGCTGTCAAGTAGTGCATTAGTCTGTCATTTTGTCTGTATATATTTACTGTTTAGGTTATGTTGATTATTCCTACGCTTATGTATAATTCATCATATTCAGCGACATTGTTATAGTGGCACTCTATTGTTAGGTAGTACAATGAGTTGAGGCATTCAATTTGTACCGCTCATAATAGAGGATGTTGTTTCTCTGGCTAGATCAATGAAACTAGTATAGGTGGTGATGACGAAAATTAGTATCTAATGGAGGGACATTGGCAAAATGTGTGAAGTAGAGAAGGATATACTTACGTCAAACTATAATGGATAGATTCCTTCTAGACATCAGACTCAGAATCGAAAGACATAGGGGGATCTCCTTCTTCAATGATCTAAACAATTCTCCCATAAAATACTATTTCAAGAAAACCAAACAAATCACAATAGCATCGTTTAGGAATACCATACAGTCTCGCTTCGTTCGAACTGCTGCATTTGTGGAACATGCTGGAGCAACGTTCAATGTAATTTAATTTAGCATTCACATTAAAATTAAATCAAAGATCTAACACTATTGGTGCAGGTAAAATTGTCCGTTATATGTAAGTACATATGTATTTCAGTAAAAATCATATCTTTGCTCTTCATAAAAATTCCTGGAGACCTGCAATATTATGAAACATTTCACAACGATCTTCCTTTAAATTCTAAACGTTACAAAACCATGACAAATATTTCAAATTAAAAACGGAAATGTTTTCGTCAAAATCCGTGTTGTGTTCATACATACCTAGTTACTGCCTTCCCAATAATGTTATATACTACAATGGACAATGGTTGAATGAGTCAAAGACACGTGTTGTGGCAGATGGATGTGACGTCATCGTTTCGACCTAACTCGAGGGTGTGCTAGAAGGATAGTTTGATGTAGAAAAAATGCCGAGGTTACAGGGGTGGGGAGAACTAAGAGCTACTACAGGCAAGATTTCGTTACCCTTTTACACTGCATATATCGAAAATTATTATTTCCCCGTGCTGTGTGATCTGTCCTCGATGAGCGTGATATTAGCCTGTAACAGTTGTTAGGAGGATAAACGGAGTAGAAACGAATAAGACAATGTTTGAACAGGTAAAGAATAGCAGTTTAAAATACGTCCGTTGGGATCGGTAAAGTTTCCGAGAAGGATAATATTGTATACGAAACGAGTATATTTTGTCACGTTTAGTTTTACGCTTTAAAATGGTTTTGATTTTTTATTACAGTGTTGGAGATAAAAATAAATTTGTAAATTTGAATGAAAAATATTATACGATACAAATTGAAACCAAATAGAAAAGACTTTAAAACCTTAACCGAGGTTTATTTTTCATGCCATTTCTATAAATTTATTTATTTATTTATTCCCTCCTTCATTTTACAAAAAGAAAAAAATATAAAATAAAAATTTACAACATACAGTGAAGAGAATCACAAGGTTCAATTCAATTGCAACTATAATAGTTGAATTGCTCTTCCATTGAACCTTGAGTAAAAAAATGAGTAAATGTGCAAAATGTTTAATTGTTTGATTATCTTTGCAGAATGGCAAAACATTTCAAGCTTTAAGCTTTTTTAGCATTATTAGATGTGAATCTACATAATTTGTTCGCGTGACTCCACTAGTAGCTTATGAGAGTTTGAATTTTGTGTTATGTCGAATTGGAATGTCTTGTCAAAAATGCGTAAGCCAACAAATCACATCACGGAATGTTGTAAAAATTGAAGTGTTCTCAAAAAGAAATAAACACAGAGTAAGTTATCCAGGCATTCTATCTGCAAGCAAACTTGTATCAAATTGATTGGCAATTTCCAATTCCAACGTCTTCAAATTCTTTTGCAAATTTAGATATCAAGATATCAACGATGGATGAATGTCATTTTCAAGTGATTTGACCGATGCTTCATCTAAGCACCTCTAAGCCACCACATCTTATTACTTAATCAAATCTCAATTGCTTGATACAGGCTTTTGGTTTAACCGATGTAACATTACAAATTTTGGATTACAGAAATGGAATTCGTTATTGTTGATCACAGCCGAAAGTTATCGTACAGCAATACTAGTAATGGTCCGTTCCTGCCAAGCCATAGGTCTTGCAAATGGCGTAGCTATTCTTAGTCTTTGGCCAGCCTCTCAGAGTAACAGCACACCGTGTGCAGAAAATGTAAGGAGTCCATTCCTTGTTCACAATAGTAAAAATATAAATTCTCCATTAAAGACGTAATATTCCATTTATATCGTTGGGCAGTAAATTTTCCACTTATACAGGCTGTCCGCGATATACAAAGCATGCTTTTAAGGGACGATAGCTACAACGATTTAGAAACAAAAACACATAATACACCTTGGGTCTATCTGTAAGCGTAAACGAGAGAAAAAATTATTTCTCATGTCACAAACTTCGACACATACTGTACACCGGCAGCTGATCAGTGCAAGATTTACCCGACGATTACAGGCGTGTGTTCTTGAAAATGGGCAACACATCGAGCCTTTCCTGTAATACATTTTCTCCTGTCTCTCCGAAAAGTCCTTTTTAGGACCAACAATTTATCACAAATAAAAGAAAAGAACTCAATGTTGTAGAAGCCTTTACGAAAGAGCTTAAAGCGCCATAACATAATTGCAATAATTACATTGTTTTCGTTCAATGCGACTTTCCCTCAACTTAAATTTTCATTTACCGATCGGAGGCTGCTATTAAATACGCGCTTTTCACTCTAACTTCAACATAACATCGATTTTATTGTCATAACATTATTAAAAAAAACGCAAAGGTACCTTTATTTTAAAACGTATGGCCATTGACTTCGCTGCTTGGAAGAGAAATGACACCACGCTTCAATTTCAAAGTATTAAATAATTCGTTTTCATCGTTGTTTTCAGTTATTTTCAACCCTACATTTTTGATATGGTTTTTTGGTTATTTAAGAAGCAATATGGATGAGTTTTCTTGTACAGTTTGACCAAATAAGGTTTTTTAGAAATAATTTTTTTCTCGTTTACGCTTACAGATAGACCCAAGGTGTATTATATGTATGTTTTTGTTTCTAAATCGTTGTAGCTATCATCCCTTAAAAGCATGCTTTGTATATCGCGGGCACCCTGTATAACAGAAGTTGTTGGGATTACTATTTCATAGGTTGGCCAAAATACGCTGCACTTGCTACACAACTGCTCATGATCAATTGAAAAGTCTAGGTTTAACCACTAACGCTCAACATATAGTTTCTATGATCCCTATCCCATTCATTTGCTTCTCAAACGTCAAGAAAATAATCAATTTTTGACGCGCATCATTACTGTAGACAAGAAATTGGTTGTCTCTAACAATGTCAAACCCAAGTGTTTATGGAGTAAAAGATGAATCAGCTCAAAGTATTTCAAAACCCAATATTTACCAAAAGAGGCGATGCTATCTGTTTGATGGGATTTAAGAGAAATCGTGTTTTTAAGCTTTTACCACACAACACAACGATTAATTTTGAAGTGTACTGTCATCGGCTGGACAAACTGAATGATTTACTTAAACAGAATATGTCAGAATTGATCATCAGAAAAGGTATAGTATCCCATCAAGAACTCACCTCATATACATACATAAGTTTGGTACCTCGCCGAAAGCTTAACAGCTTGGACGGGATATACCGTCACATCCACCATATTCTTCAGATTTGGCACCTTCTGATTACTATTTGTTCTGGTCTCTGCAAAATTTTTAGGACGGGAAAACCTTTATTTCAAATGAAGAGGTCAAAAATTATGTGGATCAGTTTTTTTTCCAGTAAAGGACAAAAATTTTATGAGCATGCCAAAGGATATTGGACGAGAATGGAAAATATATAATTTAAGATAATCTTTATTCACTATATGAAAATGGTCTTTCAATTTCCGAATTTAAATACATAATATGCAGTAATTATACCAAGTGACTATAAATGTTTGTAACAAATATTTACTTTGGCAACACTGAAAAATTGAGTTGCCTGATTATTCTTTGTATATAGATACAACTTTGTAGGTTATGTCATTTGTATCATATGGATGCGTATGCATGTTTGTTTACTGATACCAGAAGTAAGATTTATAGAAAACAATGGATGAAACAAGTTTTTAGAGCGCATATTTTAAACGACTAAACAAAACTTATTCAAAGAATATGCTCAAAGTGTCGACCTTCCACTGCTAAACAACACTGTACTCGTCGTGATAAATTGTTAAATACACTAGTTAACATTTCAGATCCTATATTTGCTATTGCTTCCTCAATAGCGTTCCGTAACTGTTGTAAATTCCCTAGTTGATTCCGGTATATTGTGTTTTTCAAAAAAGGGAACAAAAAGAAATCTAGCGGCGTCAAATCAGGAAATCTACTTGGCCACAAACCTACGCTAATCAAACGGTCTGGGAAGAATTGGTGTAAATAATTAATTGTTTTTTGTGCAGTGTGTACTGTAGCTTAATCTTGCTGAAAATAACCACTCGTTAACTCTATGTCATCCAATTGATTTATAAATTATTCCAAAATAATGGTTTGGTAGCGTTGAGCATTAATCGTTTCTTGAAGGAATATCGGACCAATAATTCTTTGTCGTGACATTGCCACCCAAACACCGATTTTAACTGGATGCAATGGCACTTGGATTAAATTCTGCGGATTCTCTGCTGACCAAGTTCTAGGAATTTACATAACCAGACAGATGAAAGTAAGCCTCATCCGAATAAAAAGTGATATTTTGCTGGTCAATATTATTATGCAGATTGTTATTATACCAGTAACAAACTGTGTTCGTAATACAAAATCAGGTGGGTGAAGTTGCTGAACAATTGTAGATTTATACGGATGTAAATTTAAATTGCTTTTTTAGGATCTTACGAGTGGATTCATAGGAGAGTTCTGGAAAGGATGTAAGAAAGGTTAAAAGGAAATAATAATAATTGATAATGGGACTTTACCTATTTGTTGAGATAAACGACGTACTGAAATATGAGGATTTTCTGCAACACGTTCATTAACATTATTCAAAACATCAGGTGTAGCAACAGTGGGACGGCCAGTAGATTTACCTTTGGCTACATTACCGGTGTTCAAAAACTTTTCAACAATTCTTGTAGTGTATATAGTAAAGCTACAATAATCAACTTGGTCCACTGAATACATTGCAACAAATTGCTCAAAAGTTGATTGCGAATATATCCAATTACCGTCATCATTTTGTAAATCACTTCGAAAATAAGCCATTACAATAAATGTGTTTTGCTCAATAGTAAATATCATTTTTAAAATGAAATTGAGAGGTTTTATTCGTATGACTTTTACTTTGACAAATATGACAAATTTAAATTTAAAAATCAGGTGTGCTAACATAAAATGACAGAAGTGTTGCCAACTTAAGTCAAAAATTTACAATCATTTATAGTCGCCCGTTATAATTATGAGCAATATAGCCATGGCTTTTTTATTATGTTTAATTCCGTTTATATAAAAACTCCAAGATAGGTACGTCTTCGAAAAGCTCGTCTAGTTAATTCAAATGTCTATATGAATGCAAGAATGAAAAATACAAGTCCATTAACTTGAAAACTAATGACAAATATAACTTGTAGTCTAACACTAAAAAATGTCTTAATAAGAAGTGCCTGAACAATTAAGTTAAAAGAAGTAGAAAACTGAAATGGACATATTTTACATTACGAATTTGTGTAAAACTTTTAATTTTAATTTAACTCTTTCTGTGACTGCAAAGGCAAAAGTGTTTATGAATATTTAACGATTTGAATTACTAATTCCTCAAATTCTTTGATATGTTAAAGAATTAAAATTTATATGTGTAACATCCAAGTTATATTTAATTTCACAATGCAGGTATACATCATCAAAATAAAAAACCATATAAAAACTCTACCTACATTAACTTCTTTTTGCGTAGTTCTCCTTTACTTTAAACTCCGCTCATATATTACACATACCTGAAATACATTGTCACTTTTTTATAAAGATGATATTAAGAAGGGATTGGAAGAAGTTATCGATAGCATACAAAAATAGTTGACAAGTGTTTAGTTGCAAATCGCTGCTCTTATTTCGTGCGTGCACGTGAAATAAAGTGTATGGTGAAGGGTTTAATCCAACATATGAAGAAAATACAGCAGTATTGTGGATTTTATCACTATGAGCTAGTGAATATGTGAGTTATCATTTCTTTTTTATTGCGCACTAAGCACCATTGCTAAGAAATTTTTGTTAAACTGTTTCCAAAACTGAAATAAAAGTTACAACAGCAACTTCTATAGGTTTATTTACAGAAAAATAGTTAAACAAAATAAAAACATTATAATTTTGGAATTTTTGATAAACTTAGTAATGAGTGTTGGATCCTTTATTCAAAACAATCTCAAAAACCCGGTTCTTCATAACGTCTATTAACTTCATCAATGTTGAAGCAGAAATTACATTCCAATTTCAGTTCTGTCATGTTTTCGTATTGGTGCCAATATTCCCCAAAGATTTTCATTTGGGTTCACGTCGGGTGAGCGAGCAGGCCATTGCATTAATTTGATTTCTTTTTGTTGAAACCACTTCTCGGATCGTCTGGAACAGTGGATAGCTGCGTTGTTTTGCTGAAATATCCAGTCTTGCAACGGCATTTTTCACTAAAATCTGTTAGAACCGTTTTTAGAAGTTCTATATAAGACTCAGAATTCATTCGTGTCGAAATAAAACATATAGGAGTTTTATTGTTATTAGTAAAAGCCGCCCAAACCATTACACTACCGCCACAAAAATTTCTACTCATGGCAACTTCAGTGGTTTTATGCAAATCGTGCCAATAGTATTTAAAGCCATCAGGTCCGTCCAAATTAAATTTCTTTTCGTCGGAAAATATGACGTTCTTCCATTCATTATCCCAGTTTACATGATTTTGTGCAAATGTCAGCCTTGCGTCTTTGTGAGTCTTCTTTAAGGGTGGTTCTGAAATCTTTTTCATCTAAAGCGTTGACTACCGGATAAAATTAGTTGTACACGTCTCTTGGTTACTGGCAAATTTAAATCACATTTGATTTGTTGGGCGATTACATTACCAGAAGAAGCTAACCGAAATATCGATGAGTGCTGTTTTTGCGAAGTTTTTGATTAGGACGATATTTGCCGTAGGAATTACCTAAACTTATAAAGTAATTAATGAGGCGGTAGGATCGTCCCAATTTCTTGGCTATTGCTCGATTTGAACATCCCACCTCTTTATAATAATTTATTTTTGATTTTTCCTCGGTTAACAGCGATTCTTTACTTACGCGATTAATTCGTTCCGAGGGTTACAGCGTAAGTCGAAAAAACGCGTAAGTCGAACTATGATCAAAGTATGGATATATGTATAAGGGTACAAATGTATACATATACATACATATATTATTGCATTGTTTATAACGTTTTTAATGCAATTTAAAATATTTGTCCTTTTAAGCTATTCAATGCTTCATCGATCATCCTAAAAGATTCTGTATTTTTGTGTCGAATTGCTTCAAAGGTTCAATTTTGCGTTCTTCCCCTAACAAATCCTCAGTATGACTTTGAGCTTCAAGCTCCAATAAATCGTTATTTCTTAATCCTGTTGCATGATGTTGCAGAAATTCATTAAAATCGTTCAGATTTAATTCTAACTTTAAAGTTTTACTCATTTCCACAATGTTAGTGATAGATAACAGTATCTTGTTCATTTGTCGATTTGGGAACGTTATGCAGAAATTGGGGTGCCAATTTTCTCTACACATCCTGCAATAGCGGCATAGATATTAATTCCTTCCAGAACTGTTTTAGTGTCGTAGGATGTTGTCCTTCAGTCGCCTGTATAGCTTACCTGAACGTTGCTCGTAGTGAGTGCAGTTGTATTTGGTGGTAGAAAGACAAATTTTTTATTTTCCTGATATTGACCCACAGTTTTTGTGTGAGCAGTGGGATTGTCCAACAGCAACAATATTTTAAATGACACATTATTTTCTCTGCTATGTGTCCACTAGGGCTGGGCGAAGTATCGATACATCGTCCAGTAGTCGATACCATTCCGGGTATCGATCCTCCGATACATTGGATAACGTTGGTATCGATACCTAAGTATCGATACCTACGATACCTAAGTATCGATACGTACGATACCTAGGTATCGATTCCAAAGTATCGATACCGCGGACGGAACCGATGCATCGGTAGGTATCGATACCTCGATTGGTATCGATACCCGATACCGAAAATGCCGGTGTCGCCCAGCCCTAGTGTCCACTTCATGGACAAAATGATGTTGAAACCAATCTTGGAAAAATTCTCCAGTTACCCAGCTTTGCGGTTGTATTACCATACAACAGGGAGCGATTCTTTTGAGATTTTGCTGAAGGCTCTTAGAGTTTCACTGCGGTATACTAACAATGACTTTGTTTTGCAAGCTCCAGCTATAGTTCCACCGAGAAGAAGAATACTTGGTTCCTCTTGTGATATGCAAGAACGGTCTGGCATCTTCTTCCAAAATAGCCCTGTTTTGTCGACGTTAAAAACCTGTTGTGGTAATAATTTCTGCTAAGCTGTTAACGAATTCCGTTGCCGTGGTAGTGTCTGCGGTTATAACTTTAATGTTATGCAGTTTAGTACGCTGCTTGAATCTTTGGGACCATCCGTGGCTTGCAACAAATTTTTCATCTCTTCTCACCGTATTTTTGCTTTAATTGATCAAAGAGACTCAACGATTTCTATTTTATAAGCAGTGGCATTCTTTGCTGTTGTATGTTCTCAATCCAAATGATTAATAATTTTTCCATTTCTCTCTTTTGAGAAGTAATAATGGATTGCATTGCTACACATTGGCACACATAATAACAAAAGTTATTACTCTCTAGCTACAATATTATTGGTATAGATTTGGATGTCATCAGGGTTCCGCATCTCA
>SMLS01053079.1:0-12997 GCA_004785975.1 Popillia japonica
GTATGTATGTATGTATGTATGTATGTATGTATGTATGTAGGTATGCATTTACGTATGTGTACTAAAGAAAAAGAGATGGTAGCGAAGAGCAGAAAATAATAAGTGGTGGTGTATTATAGCGCGGAGGACAAGCTTAGGTACACAGTGTTCCGGGGTGTTTCAAAGAGGATGAAGGGGTATATGCTAAATATTCAAGCATTACAGCTCTGCATAAATTCATTTCATTACGCCACCAAATATTGCTCCAGCATTCTACTCCGCCTCATGCATATGAATGAATTCATTATATTAAAGCCTTTTCAATGTATAATTTACTTTTGCGTGAGTCATTTCAGTTTCCTCCTCACTCCCCCACGATATACATATACCGTCCTCTCGCTCGCTCGCTCGCTCGTTCTCTCTTTCTCCCTTCTCGCGTTTTCGCTCTCTCACCTCCTATCTATCCCTATCTACGAACGATTTTGCATTGTTTCTCTGACGATTTCCTATCTTTATCGTCACGTAGGTACTACATACATACATACCGTACAATATGAGATAGGAGCATCTATACCTATCCCAATGTTGTATTTAATTCTTATTCTGACATTGCCTATAGATAGATACTAATAATACATATTACATACATATATACAGTACATATGTACATACATACATACTTAGGTATAACTATTAGGATCGTTGTATCTTTAAAATCTAGTTCTGTTATACTTAGATGTTCACATTTTACTTTTCGACGGTACACATATATGTATACTTACATTTGTATGTGTGAAGGGTAATGAGGTGGCAGACGACCTGGCCAGACAAGGTTCGTCGAGGCAATTCGTCGGGCCCGCCCCATCCTTCGGCACCACCAAATCACAAATCAGAAAATCCATCAATGAATGGATTCACAGTAAGTCCAGAGACTGGTGGCGAAAATCACCTGGGCAAAGACAGGCAAAGGAGTTCCTAAAAGAACAGAAGTCTGAATTCACCAGAGACCTACTAGATAAAGACAGGAAAACTGTCAAATTGTTAGTAGGTCTGTTGACAGGTCACTGTAGACTAAATAGACATATGTACAAGATAGGCTTTGCGGAAGATGCCATGTGCAGATTCTGCAAGGAAGAGGAAGATCTCCCGGTCCACATCCTGCGCCACTGCGTAGGCCTGGCAACGACAAGGTTTCTTACTTTGGGCACAGAATATCCCACAGCACAGAGCTACTTACAAGAGCCGCTCTCAGGGATGTAAAGACTCATAAAGAGGGCAAAGTTAGAGGGCGCCTTCTAGGATTACTGGGGATCACAATAGACCGGGAAGGTCGCGGTCCCTAATCTAATCTAATCTAATCTACATTTGGATGTATGGTACTTGCATACATACGGTACATACGTGATAGTATAAAAATAAATACATACATAGTACCGATTAGAAATAAGAAATTATAATTCTTATAATATTTTAAAAGAAAACAATTTCAGAATATCTTATTTTACGTGGCTTTATTCTGTTTCTTTACACGGATCACACTATGTCGTTTTATTTTTAATGTGATAGTTCGAAAAATTAAAAACGTTCCATAACATGCACGATTCAAATTTAAAATACACAGAATTTTTATTATCAGATTTAAATGATGATATACGTATGTACATATATAGCTTTACACTAATTGTTATTATTCTGAAAAGGCTCTTTCTAATGTAAATGCATTTTTAAATAAAAAATTCCCGAACAATTAATCACGATTGCTGGTTAACAAACGAGTTACAAGTAAGTAATACACATACAACATTAAAATTTACG
This sequence comes from Popillia japonica, assembly GCA_004785975.1. NCBI lineage: Eukaryota > Metazoa > Arthropoda > Insecta > Coleoptera > Scarabaeidae > Popillia > Popillia japonica. The sequence continues at coordinate 1,795 of SMLS01053079.1, forward strand.
TGTGAAAATGCGCTTAATGTTTAATACATTTCGCCTCTAATTATTATTTGACGGGCTGGCTGAATCCACGAACGCTATTATATGGTGGCTAATATGTAGTATGAAAATTATTGTACCAAAAAATAATAATAAAGAAGGCATTACGGCATAAAATTACAATTATGTACATATATAGGTATTCGTATATGTACATACATATGTATGTACATACATACGTAAAATAATCACAGTTATGCCTAATGTAGGTATGTAAGAAGAGGTAGGTTAAAATATTTCTTGATAATTTGTAGAAATTTATGTACCTACATATGTATATGCGTACGGAATACGCATATATGTATAATGAATACTGTCGTAGTTAATTATCTCCGTGCGTACTTAGGATAATTCATTACACCACATAAAAGAAAAATAAAGTAGGAGAGTTCGTCGGAAAATCCTATTAGTTACGCCAAATCTAACCGAATAACTGTTAGACGTGTGTTACAAAATACGTACATACATATATAAGTATGTATTTCTTTGCCTTAACAGATGTATGCTCATGTGATATGTGATATGCCACGAACTCGCTTTAAAGATCATTAGAATAATGACAACAATCTGCCTGTTTTTTTTCTGACAATATATTCGTCACATAGAAATCGGCAATCGCGTAGGTAAGGTGGCGGGTGGTGGGTAGGTAAGAAACGAATCACTTAACATTTTTGTAAGTAAAATGTACAACTTAGTAGGTATCAAAAAAAAAAAAAAAAGATCAATGAAGTATAGCAAAAAGTGGAATATATCAATAATGGCCATAACTACTGTTACTTTCAATTGTCAAAGATTTTTGACAGTTTGCCTTATTTATATTGCGATTTGAATGAATTAGTTTATTATACTTTTTTGTCCAGTTGTATTTATCGAGGGGATTCATACGGTTACATATACATACATACATATGTATGTACAACAACGTATGTAAATGTAGTGTTAAAATTTTGTAACGGTGTGTAAACTTGGACTCTACAAGTTACACTCGTCCTTTCCGAAATTATAGACGGTGCGCGCTAGTTAATTTGACGATAGCATACATACAATATATTATATATACATACGTAAGGTACATATAAATGTAAATATGTGTAGGAATAAACACGGTTTTTAGTCTTCTCTTTTGTTGCGCTTATCTAAAACATCTTTGTACCGAACTAACCATAATACATACATACATACATTATATTTATGTATAGAAGATTGTTATACTTATGTAATTAGCGTTTCCGAATTAGCAGTAAACAGATCCAATTTGCGGCGTTATAACTTCATTAAGTCGTTTTATTCCAACGCTTCTTCTCCACTTCTTTTCTTCCATTAATTATATGTGTACAACTTATAAAGATAATTACGGTATAAGTTGCTTGATGACCATAATGCTATACATTTTACTATACCTACTACGTAACACCCGTTTACAAAATTATATTCACGTTGGTTTTAAACTATTGTACATGCATAGCTATGTACATATGTATTGGGAGATTTAAATTTTGTAATATCTATTGCATAATAGCATGCATAATTTGGATTCTTGCAAAAGAATTATTTGTATTTATGTATATATATCATTGGTGATTATCTGGGTATTACGAAAATGCCTAACTAATTTAGCGCTGGATTTGACTATTCAAATTTATATTCTACATAAGTGTATCTTACCATTCTTAATATTTTTTACTTTTATTTCAAATACATCCTGTATGTATGTATGTTGTAAAATGTTTGACAGGTAGCATAATAGATAATAACTAACTGTATAGAATCTCAACAAGATTCTACAGATAAGTATTACAGATTTAAGAATTATAAGTGACTGAGTATGTAGGTATGTAGATTCATGTGGGATCGTCCATATTTTTGCAGCCGTTTAATATCGTTTACGAGTAGATACCTATACGAATCGTATGAAAAATACGATAAAATCGCCAGAAAAAAATAACGATATTTAATTTTTTCAAAATACCTCAAATACTAAAAGAGCTAGCTAAGCCTATAGCCAAGTTTTCGAGATATTTTGAAAAAATGAATATTTCGGAAACTGAAATAGCTACAGAGTTGGACTCCACAGGAAAAAGAAGCCCCTCAAAGAGATGAATGTAAAAAAAAAACGCAGCTCTCTAGCACTTTTACCATTCGGTGTGCAATGGACGCAGGTTAATGAGAAAATGGATTTAAAGAAAAAAATAACTCTGCAGTTCTTCTAGTTTCCGAGATAAATATTCGCGTTTAAAGTGTATTTTCATGGGAATTTTCACGTTTTGCCACTTTTCGACACTTTTTGTCATTTTTCAACCATTTTTCGCAACATTATAAAGCAAGAAAGGGGTGGAATACTTTGTAATATGTCCGGAAATTGTTCGAAACGAAAACAATTTTATGATTTACTTTCCACAAACTATTATTAATACGTATCTATATACATATATCCATATGTATATGTAAAGTGAATTTCGGAATTCTTTAATTATAACCTTTCAGTTCAGATAAGATACATACATACACCAACGAAATATTAATTAATGTTCAACTCTCAAAGGCGAGGCCGCATCTCATTGAAATTGATATGTACGAAGATTATTTTTATGCAAAATTAAGTCGAAATTAGGGATCAATGCATCACTGCACAGCGCATTAGTTTTTTTGTATTATGTCAGTATAATATGTGCTTATACAGGGTGCCCACCTAGTACGCGGAAGTCCAATATATTGGTTCATAAGAGGCATAACTGATTTTTTTTTGTTTTTATGTGTTTAGTTAACTCAAGATCTACAGACTAAATATAATGTCGATTGTACAGGGTGTTCCATTTCTTCTGAACGGATAGCAACTTTGTTTTTTTTAAATGCAAACCTATATTTTTATCATTTATTTTGAATCTTCATGAAAAACAAATGGTACTTTATGTATCGTACTCATATGAAAAACTTAACGGTTTTTGAGATATTTAGCTTGTTACGTTTTTTTATTCGATTTCCGGTAATCATAATATCGGAAATTCTCTGGTTATGCCAATCAACAGCAAGAATATTTTTTGACCAAATGCTAAGCAACAATGGCTCTTCAGAATGCCATGTCAGAAACTGAGCTACAATATACAGAGTACACAAAACATATTGTCAAATTTGAGGACGAAAAACATGAAAAATCTCCGTTAATTTAAATAGAACAGCCTGTATATTATTGGTCAGTAAAATGCACAGTTTATATACTACAGCTTTGCTATTGCTTTCCCTATACCTAAGTTTAATAGTTTAAGAGACAAACGCAATATCATGGTAAAAAAGTGCCACACTTTAAATTTACTCCACTTAAAAGAACAAAAAAACTCAAAAAACAAAGAGAAAACCAAAGAAATTGCTCGAAATGTCCACCGATTTTTTGTGTACTCTGTATATTGTAGCTCAGTTTCTGACATGGCATTCTGAAGAGCCATTGTTGCTTAACATTTGGTCGAAAAATATTCTTTCTGTTGATTAGCATAACCAGAGAATTTCCGATATTATGATTACCGGAAATCGAATAAAAAAACCTAGCAAGCTAAATATCTCAAAAACCGTTAAGTTTTTCATATGAGTACTGTACATAAAGTATCATTTGTTTTTCATGAAGATTCAAAATAAATGTTAAAAAGTATAGGTTTGCATTTAAAAAAACAAAGTTGCTATCCGTTCAGAACAAATTGAACACCCTGTATAATCGACATTATATTTAGTCTGTAGATCTTGAGTTAACTAAACACATCAATACAAAAAAAGTCAGTTAAGCTTCTTATGAACCAATATATTGGACTTCCGCGTACTAAGTGGGCACCCTGTATATGTACATATGTACATACATGTACATATGTATGTATACTACGACACATTAATGTCAGAAGTACATAGTGCAGTTTTCTTAATTTTAATCTTATTATTCTTCCGTTATCGAATTTCGTACTTTTTCTTTTCTACACATGTACGTACATATGTACTATCGAGGGCAAATATAATGCATCAAACTGCAATAAAACGCGTCTATTGTGGGCTTTCCGTTCTTAATTGTTATTGAGGTAAACATAACTGAGCAACTGCAATAAGCCGTATAGCCGCAGACCAATGGGGTTTCGCCAAAGAAACGTGCTTACGAAATCTAGTTAAGAATTCTAGTCAGCATTACTTCTTAATATAAGGACTAAATGTAACTATTGTAAATGAAATTATAATATATTGCTTTACATTTCTTGCGAATCTTTCTACCTGAAATTTACCTGCTAGGTATCCGTCTCTAATTCTAATTACAGGCGCCCAGTGAGAGTAGGCAAATGTGTCGAATACTTGGGGAAGGCCATGTCGCTTGAAGTCTGATTCATTACATTTGCCCTCGATAGTACATTTGTATGTATATTGCTAGGTATCTCTATTGCTGTGTTAGTATCGAATACGGTGGCGACAGCAATTATCAATTTCTGCGAATCTAATTAAGAATGAAACGAGTGGCGAATCCCTTCCTTTTGGAAATACGATCATCCATCAGGCAAGTTGACCGCCGCGCGATCTGTTTCCGTTCCCCCCTCGTTGGTTCGAACAACAACAACAGAGATTCGCTTACATATTACACACTATCTACTTGATGTGTATGTATGTAGGTACAATATGTCGTATAGGGCTACCTACTACTGTCCGCTAAGACTTAGGCATTTGCATCGAGAAAATAAAATTTAATTATATGCTGCTTAAATTAATGGGCAAACAGCAGCAGAAAAAGTATTATTACTGCAGTTGCTATATCTACATACATACATAGTGCCAGCTACTACTGTTGCTACTGCCATCACTGCCGAAGATCTACCAGGCGGATTTAACATCAAATCATTTGCATTTAAATTAAGTTTACACCACCATTAACAACAGTTGGTATAAAAGTATATAATTCATCTTGTATATACGTAGGTACATATACCTACCTATATTTATGAGTAATGTTTATCGTATATGTATATACATATATACCTATATATATGTACACTGAAAAAAACGTATTTAAAACTAATTATCGGGTAGGTTCTAACAATTTATTTTATTTAGATTATGTGGGTATACATACAGACAGTGGTTGAAAATGTTTTATTTTGTTAATTTTATTGTGTCGCGCTAAGGTTTAGGTGTAGGCACTGTTATAGGTACACTTTCCGTCAGAATTAATGTCGTCTATAGCGCAGTGTTTATCAAAACTACTCACCATCAGGCCAAGCAGACGTTCGGCCGGCATCGGTTTCTGTTGGTATAAGTTTATTGGGGTATTAGTATTTAAAACACCGAGGGCAATTGTGTGGATCAGGTAGGAGAATTGAAATTATTTCTTGAAAATGTATATATCGAAATTTAAATATGTTTTAAATAGGTTTCTCACAGGGAGGTGATTGGCAAGGCCATATTTACGCTTAACAGTAGGTAATTAAGTAATTGTATAGATGACAAATAAGGCTGTATTAATAACTTTCTTTGCATTGCAAACTATTTGACAAAATGAAGTTGATATGCGTATGAAGTTTAATATTGCCATTAAATTTTGTGTAATTAATTTGATTATACTTATTTTAAAAATATAGAGAAAACAAAACAAGAATAATTTATAAATTCACTATGGCTTCAAGTAACATTAATCATGGTTTTATAATTACTAGTAAATTTTGATTAAAATTCGAAAAAATATCGTATCACTACCAGTAGAATTGCGGTTTGTATAATAATAAAAACAATATATTGTTATGTCAAGTTAGCATGTCATTATATATATAAACAAGAGCCCAAATTTATGCAGAGGCAAAATCGGACAAGACAAAAAGCACTTTGTGGGAAAATAAAAAATTAAATAGGAATATCAGCTCAAGCTTTCGCGGATAGAAGTTTACAAAGGAACTCAACGTTTTGATTCTATTGAATAGGTTATTTAATTTTTAAAGTATATTAAATTAACAAAAAAAGGTAAGGTAGCAGAAGTTGGATGGATTTAGTTAAATGGAGTTATGTTAATTATTTTCTTTAGTACTATAGTAAATCATACCTTTGTAGTATGTATTTGGGTTTGAGTTTTTAAATCTCGCGTTAGGAGGAAGAACTTCACGAAACAAAATAGTTAAATTTTGTGTACCTGCTTTAAAAATGTAGGGAGAATAGAGAAAATAGAGTTACTTTGCAAATTTACTATATATAGCTTAAAAAAAATTAATTATTGGAATAGTTTATTAATAACATTAATGTTTAGATGGCGATTTTAAAAACGTTTACCAATAACTATTTACCATTGTAATAAAATTGTTGTTGGTAAGAAGATAATAGCAATATTTGGTTTTCTTATATTATTTCTTTAAAGGGACATGCTTACTTGGAGACAATAATAGAATAAAAGTTAAAGAAACACAAAAATTATTTATTAATTTATAAAATATTAAAAAAAATTAATCTAAACGAATAATAATAATGAATAATGATCCATATATCTGCATGGTAGTGTCTAATTGTAAGTGTAATAAATTTCGTAACCTTAATAGTCTTCCTAATTTAGTGTGCAGCTGCAGTTTTCTAACAAAATGTCCGTGTTTATTATTAATTGTTCTTTATATATAATACAGGATGTCCGCGATATACAAAGAATGCTTTTAAGGGATGATAGCTACAACGATTTAGAAACAAACACATATAATACACCTTGGGTCTATCTGTAAGCGTAAACGAGAAAAAAAAATATTTCTAAAAAAACCTTATTTGGTCAAACTGTACAAGAAAACTCATCCATATTGCTTCTTAAATAACCAAAAAACCATATCAAAAATTTAGGGTTGAAAATAACTGAAAACAACGATGAAAACGAATTATTTCATACTTTGAAATTGAAGCGTGGTGTCATTTCTCTTCCACCATACTGTACTCGTATGCAGTTAGAAGCGCAGATGCAAGCCAAGCATCATCTGTTTATACGACCTTGAACTTGTATCGTACGAAGTTAATGGCTATACGTTTTAAAATAAAGGTATCTTTGCGTTTTTTTTAATAAAGTTATGAGAATAAAATCGATGTTATGTTGAAGTTAGAGTGAAAAGGGCCTATTTAATAGCAGCCTCCGATCGGTAAATGAAAATTTAAGTCGCATTGAACGAAAACAATTTAATTATTGCAATTATGTTATGGCGCTTTAAATTCTTTCGTAAAGGCTACTACAAAATTGAGTTCTTTTCTTTTATTTGTGATAAATTGGTGGTCCTAAAAGGGACTTTTTTGAGAGACAGGAGAAAATGTATTACAGGAAAGGCTCGAAGTGTTGCCCATTTTCAAGAACACACGCCTGTAATCGTCGGGTAAATCTTGCACTGATACAGTATGCGTCGAAGTTTGTGACATGAGAAATAATTTTTTTTCTCGTTTACGCTTACAGATAGACCCAAGGTGTATTGCAGGTTTTTGTTTCTAAATCGTTGTAGCTATCATCCCTTAAAAGCATGCTTTGTATATCGCGGACAGCCTGTATAATAAGGAATAAAAGCGAGGCCTTCCACCGTTGCATTTAAATTTTGTGTATTAACAGTATTTCAAAATGACATGTGCAAATTAAAGTAACCTATGTATGATAATAACCTTTTATATATTTCTATCGGTAGATGTATACATTTTCAACACATAATTTCAATTCTCGTACCTGATCCACACAATTGTCAGGTGTTTTAAATTACCCCAATAAATCTCCTACCTACAGAAACCGATGCCAACCGAAGACGTACTTGGTCAAACGGTGAGCAGTTTTGATAAACACTGCGCTATAGACGACGACATTAATTCTGACGGTAGGTGTACATAGGTACCCTACTGTAATTTCTTAACATAACTACATTTCGGATAGCTTCAGCAAGTTCTTCAATTGCGCGAGGACAAATATTACATTTGTTAGGTGTGCGTAAATGTCAAATCCAGAGTTCATGGTGAAAAGGCTATCTGATTCTGAGATAATTTACTTATCCTTTTAATTTTCTGTAATTTCTTGGATTGTTAGAGAATATTTCTGGTACAGCTGGATGCAAAGGTATCCGGACACGTATCAACAGAGAAACACCTGCCGCACAATATTTTGTTCCGAATAGACGGAGTGTCAGTATACCGTACGGAACAAAATATTGTGCAGCAGGTGTTTCTCTGTTGATACGTGTCCGGATACCTTTGCATTCAGGTGTACATAAATACTACCAAGACGTTGTATGTACATATGTATATGTATCTATGTAAGTAAATTTAAAAATATCCAAGTTATTATAACTAATTCAATCAATTAGCAAAAATCTATTTCGAGTACAATACGTAAATTCCTCTTTCCATATTATTATTCAGTATATTCATATTCAGATACGATCTGCTCGCACAAAAAATTGCTCCGTTAATATTAAAAAGAGAATTTTAAGAATAAATTTCCCGATTACAAAACATGGAATTGGTAATGTTTAAATTTGCATACCTTAAATAAAAATTCCGTCGATATCTAAGCGTCTTATTTTCCCCACCCTCTTACCTATCAGTGACTAATGAAGAAATGAAAAAATTTCCATATTTAATACTTAATAAATAAATTGAACACCTTGCTTCAATTAATTAGAACGAATACTGTAGAGACTTTGTTGTACGTACAAGAAAGTCGATTGTAATAATATGCTGAGATAGATTTGATTGCGTATCAATTATAATTATGATTATAATTGCTATTATTTACGATTTTCATGTTTCTGTTTAATATTTAATGATAATAAGTTTTGATTTTTCATTACCAATGTATGTACGTACACCTGGATGCAAAGGTATCCGGACACGTATCGACAGAGAAACACCTGCCGCACAATATTTTGTTCCGTACAGTATACTGACACTCCGCCCATTCGGCTGAAATGTTAAGAGCTTAAAAAAATAAAAACAAATATTTGTGTAACTTAAAATAAAATTACGTTAAAAACTGTATTTTGCTTTCTAGTTTATAACGACATAAATTCTAGAATGATATTTACAAGAAAGAGTTTTAGTTCATTCAGAAGAAATTTCTCTATTTACCTATTTTTCAGATTGTGGCCTGTATCTGGTAAACTTTTTATTATTTTGATATATAAGTACACATACATATGTATGTACAAACATATACATACATATTATGTATATTCGAATGGTCTTCTTATATAAAAGCAGATAATAAGATATGATTATGTAGCTATTATCGTGTTGTATGTATGTATGTATTTGAATAGTGTAAAGTGAGTTTATTCAATGATTCAAATCAGCATACAACTTATGTATGTACAACATACAACATCAGCATAACTATAAATCGAGACTGGTTCCTTTTCTTTATGAGCTAATCTTGTTATCACAATTGACGTTAAATTGCTCTTTACTGCTGATACATAATAGATAGCAAATGATACGCTTTCGTGCACGGCTTCTTACAATAGATTAATGTAAATACATACGTACCATTCCAGAATCACTTTGAAAATAATATCATTGTTCATAAATTGATATTAAGTTATAATATTAAGTAACGTAATTTCTAATTCAATGTATTGATTTAAGTAAAATGAAACTAAAAATCAATAATATTCATACATATGTAAAGTATTTATGTAAGTACATACATAAATACATACATACATACATACAGTATCTACGTAGGTATGTATGATATGTTTTGAGTATTTGTTTATGATACAACTAAAAATATGTAATTGAAAAATTGCAAAAACTCAAAGGAACGCATGGTGTTTTAAATTAATAATTTAAATAGATCAAGTATGATTTTTACATTATACCTTTAATGGTAAATTTATACTTAACTAGATCAGTACGTATGTAATTTCTGTCTGTACATATGTATTAGTTATGTATGGAGTACTAACATATGTATACCTACATTTAATTGCGAATTAAGTTTCTAACCGATGTTGCTCCAGTTTCAATCTTAATTATCTAATTATGCGACTGGAACAATAGGATAAGTACGCATACATATGTATGTATATGTACATACATATGTAGGTATGTATGTAATTCAAAAAGTTGGTATCGTTTATGTAACGGTACGATTAGATTAAACATACGCGAATTTAAGTATACATAAATATAAGAAAAACTAATAATTGTTGATGCAATGTCGTCTTGTTTATAAGATTAGTGTACCTATACATTGTTGTGGTTAACTGTACATGCACAGGTCCACATGCATACATAGATACATATTTTATATACGTAAGTAGATATGTGCATAGCTACTGCATAAATATTATTCGTCGTATATGCACAATATAGAGAGTTTTTGTGGATAACACAATACATCGGATGAATGTTTTGGTGGTGGGTAGGGGATAGGTAGCGAGTAGGTGTGGAGAGATACACGTCCATGTATGGGTAATCTAGAGGACCGACGGTGTCGTGTCGGTGTGCGTAATACGAAACGAGTACTGTTCTCTACCTACCGTACTACATACATATATCTATTGCTAGAGCATGTATGTACTGTATATGTAGGTATAGATAGAGAGAGGAGGTAGGTAGGTATAGAAAATCCAGATCGAGGGAATATTCAAATGACTCCGTGTATACTGCAACAGTTTTAATCTCCTGATAATAAAAATGAAAATAAATGTTCATTGCAGGAGTATGTATGATGTAGGTAGGTAGGTAGTATGCGTTGGAATGGGGGTGCTTCTGGACGGGCCCACCGCACCACACCGTTCGTTCGCTCGGTCGCTCCGGCCGGCATATAAATTATAGCCATCATACCGCATCAGGAGCGGAGAGGGAGTAAGCCGGGCTATTTGTTATTTTTCATTTCGAAAAATCCAGTAATTTAGTTTCTCTACTGTGTGTGTATGCGTACGTATATGTGTGCTGTATGCGGTGCTACTGCCACTGCCACTGTTGGATGCAGTACGGCTCTCGCTGTTCCCATATCACATTTCCTGGCTTTTTATGGCGCAATGATACATCATTCAATATCGGGTCCCGCGTATTAATGGCCCGCCGTGCCGCACCACACCACACCACACCACACAACACCACCACCACTACCTATTCTCTGCTCTTCTCTTTTCCCCCGCTATGCACACGCATCGTTTCCACATCCCGTCCTATTGGACAGCCCTTACGCTACTGTATG
>SMLS01053080.1:0-17088 GCA_004785975.1 Popillia japonica
AAAGAATTCGTTGCATCACAAATCCACCATACTTTTATCCCGTATTTAGCAGGTTTTGATGGGATATACTGCGTCAAACGTTTGCGGCCTCGGAACGGAAAAAGTTGTTCATCTATTGTTAGATGTTCACTAGGCTTGTAGTGCATAGCAAGAAAACATCATAGTCCATATATTCCTTATCGGTGCAGCTTTATCAGTTTGGATACGTATAGCTAGCAAGTGTACGAGTGTTTGCATCATCAAACCTTATGAATCGCAGTAGCCAAAAAAGTCTACATCTCTTCTACTCTCACTTCATCCCATATCTTTGATGCTGTGCTATCTGGGATACTGAAAAATCGTTAAAAATTACACTGGGGTACAAGGGTACCCTGGTTATGTGTTTGTGTGATATTTTCTGGTTATGCGTTCTACGGTTAAGCAGATAGTGTCATTACAAAAGAATTGTGCGATTGAATACCGAATCGTTAATGGTAGTAAATAGAATCCAGTTTGTTGACAGTGGAAACTATCGGTATTGTATATATGTAGAACAAAAAGAAAACCGTATAATTAAATTCCAGATTAAATTAGAACCTACTACCTTTTATTAAAATATACATTATGCCGCACCGAAAGGAGATAGTAATTGGCCGTAAAGGTTCGTGGTATTTGTGCCCATAGTGATGTATAGTATATAACACATACATATAGTTGTGGATAAATGAATGCACGTACAGAAATGCAACACAGTTAATTAGATGCCTGTTGCTACGAGTTGCCTTTTCTGCGGTAACTAAACAGAACACAACGAAATTATAATCGAATCATTTGTATAATAATCGAAGCTATGATATTTTTAGTGCGTTATAAATTGCCAACAATAAATAAAGACGATATAAAATTGAAATTATGGAAATTCGCACTGGGTTGTATCGTACAGATAATAAAATCGTGACGGGTGGTAATTGAAATAATGCATTACATTCCTGCAACTAATAAGAATGGTGAAATCAAATGTGTTATCATACTTCATAAGAAACTTCGGTGGTGAAGACTGAATTTTTAAATTTTAGAAATGGTCATTTTCTGCTATCAAACATCCGTGTCTATAAAGTAGGATTGTGTCTCTGGTTTGTTCCACATCTGCAATATGTCCCTCAACATAACGAATTGGAAAATAGTCCAAAGATAAAACACACGAGTGTTGGTGTATGTACATTACACACTATACAGCACATTATTTTGGCGTAACTTTACAAATTAATTAATACTCATCGACTTATTTGTAAATGTCCTTCTCGATTATATCCATCTATTCTTTTTTCCTTCTTTCGTCCAACATTAGCATATTTTATTCTCACGCAAAGCATGTTTTGACTTAGCGTTGTCAGCGGCGCCATCTATAAAAATAATAACAAGCGAACAGCGAAACGCATTAAACGGCCCCTAATAACGACCGCGCAAGAATGCATCGAATGTAAATGTTGTTCTCTTTTTCAATTGATGACTACCACCTGCAGAGGAGTCGAGATCCGCGAGCCACGTCTTCCCGTTCTATCGCTGTGTTAGCGCTGTCTATTTGTCAGTTAACATTAACATTTATAACGACGTTTATTCCGGCCTCTGATTAAAAAGATCCTATAATTATATAAATGCGGTGTTGACGGTACGTGTCATCTCCAACAGTCTATAGTTACGTAAAAGCCGCTCATATGTATTATACATGTCCGATTAAATTCTTAATAATCGGATATTTTTAGTTAGTTTATTTAGATTCTTTGTTGAATTTTAGTATTCACGTTATGGTGAAATAAAAGCGAATTAATGATTGATTAGTTGTCTCAAACAATATGCATCTTGTATTGTGTTCCTTCCAAACCACTTACATTCTAGCTTAAGCTTGGAAAGAGTACAACGACAATTTAAATTTATCGAAATACTTGTGCAATTTGTATTAATGAGCTTTCTTTTGTTGTCTAAGATTTTTTCTTTAATTAAAGCACACAGAACCAGCTTACTGTGAATTGTCATGTTAAGCAACATCTTTCAGTTTCTTCTATTAAAAAGCCTATAATAGATACACAGCATCATCATCCAAAAAAGCGTAAATTTCAACAAGAAAACGATTTCAAAATCTGACTAAAATCTCCTTGCCCATAAAAAGTCCATAATTCACAATTTAGTGGCATAGAAAAAGTACATCTTTCAGTAATAGATTTGCATGCGAAGTATATTGTTCGGTTACTAGTATGTTGGACATACTCGGACTTAAGCCTATCGCGGAAATAAACGTCTTTCAGGCAGAGACAGTTACTATCTATTCCACCACTGTGTCAGAGAAATACTAAGGCAAGGAGCAGGACTAAGTCCATAGCAATTTTCGCTGACAATTAAACTGTGATAGCTGTGAGCATTAAACGAGCTCTTAGAGTACAGCAAAGTAACTCTAGCTTGGATAACAAAACACGATGGTGTTAAAGCCAATGAAAAAGCAGAAGCTCTGGCCAAGGAAGAATGTTGGAAAAAACTTGACAGGGACAGGCTAAGAATTTCCGTCAAGAATATATGCTCAAATTCACAGAAGACCTTCTAAACAAAGAGATGAGAACTGTCAAGTTGATTGTAGAGTTACTAACAGAACACTGTAAGCTCACTAAACATATGAGCAACCTTTTTCTGTCGTAAAACGCGATGTGCAGAATCTGTCAGACAAAATAAGAGAGACTAGCCTGACTGAGGCTAGAGTGCATTAGCGAATCGTACCCAGGCACGGCTAGCTACAGGAAGACAACCTCAACAAAGCTAGAGAGGCTAAAGAATAGAGATGCACAATAGACCTAAAGGTCGCAGTGCAAAGGCGCTGTAGGGCCATCTATTTATCGAATATGATGGGTAATATTTCATTAAGAATTAAACAAATACCATTCATCTATAAAATCATAATTATCGTTTCACAAACGTTCAATTGTAGCAGAAAAATCTTTGATGCTGCTCTGTTTATCTTGTGGGCGAATCTATATGTTCCTCTGGCTCAATGTTTTTGGAGACATGAAAAGTGGAAGTGATCCTCGTATCACCGAATTCCAGATTTTGCCAAATAAAACACTATGTATTTACAATAAAACATGGAGCAATGTTAGTTGCGTCTGATCTTTGAAGAAATACATATATACTCATGTTTTGTACGACATTTTATAACAATTTTTGTGAACAACTTTTTCGGCATATTATGAGGCAAAAAATTGCTTATTCCTTCCAGCCCGTTTTGCGAAATTGGCATCAGAAAATGGCACAAAAATTCTAAAATTACGAAAAAGAGGTATCATTAATTGACGACTACTGACCACCAGCTTTAAAGTATCTTGCGAAATATCGCAAGATAGCAACTATATTCATTGAACACAATTGTCATTTGACCTCTACTGTCTAACATTCTCAAAATTTCAGAGAAAAAGAGGATTAAGAAATCATTTTTCTTAAAAACACAAAGTTTATAACTGCACGATAGTATTGACCACTGCATTTTCAAACTTTCGAAACAAAAATGCTAGCAGAAACTTCTTTCAGGAACGAAACATCTACTGCTAAATAGGATTCACGAGATGATTTTTCTAAAAACCCAGAAACAAAAAAAAAAGAATGAAAGAAATAAATATCAGCGTGGCTTAGAAGTTAGCCATTTTAATTTTTTTGGGGGGTGGTCGAACGTTAAAAATGTTGCAACTTTTAAAAAATAAGTTGGGTCAAGAGCACAAAAAATCCAAAGTCAGTGCATGACTACCCAACGGTTAACGTTTGTTCGATCTTGAGGTTACATATAACAGAATACCCAAATGTTGTCTATCTACCCATGACAACTATTCCAAACAGTGACAGCTCAAAATGATTATTGAAAATTTAGAAAAACTCCTTAGCTTTTGGATTACTGTTGAAAGCTCTAATATGTCTTATCACCGTAGTTTAATTCCATGCCGATGGTGTACCGATCCAAGGTACACTCTGTTTGTATGTCTTCCTGTGCAGCCGGGTTCATATCAATAACTCCTTCCATTGAGCGCGTTGTGTTGGTCGGACATCTTCGGTTAAGACACAGGGCACAGGGGATACAATACAGATCGGGTGGGTCACCACCACGTTTTTGGTACACATCAACTATAATTTCCTCATTCTGTAGTTCTCCACACAAAGTGCAAAAAGGTATCGAAATCTACATCCTCCGGCAGAACTAGGTTATTTATAGGTACAACTACGTCTGGATCGTCACCATCACTTGAGGCAGCCACTTGCGGTAAGATACCAGATTTAAGGAAACAGTTTGTGATTGTAGAGGATGACATCTGCTTCCAGGCATTCGAAATAAATTCTATGGTTGTAATAAGTTAATGATGAGATTTTCATTTCTATAATGAACTTTGAAATCGAAGCAAATCGAGTAGCTGAAGAACACTGGTACAGTTGGGGAAGAAAAAATTCCACGCGTACATTTTCCAAAATTATTTGAGGTGTATGTGCTGCACATCGATTTATAAAAGGAAGAATCTTCATGTTCCTTTTTCACTCTAATGTCTAGTGTTCCATTAATATCATAGTCATCCAGGACTTCCTATTAGATTCATATTCTGTAGGTTTTGTTTGCACACTATTCAAACACTTCGGTTTCTTAGATTTGCCTATCACAATTGGGAGAATTTGTCTGATCCGGCTGCATTGGTGGCAAGAAGAACTGTTACACGAATTTTACTTTTCTTCCCTCCATGGCATGAGTCATCCTATTCAGCTAATGTCTTGCTGGGAAGAAGATTGTAGAACAGGCCAGTCTCATCACAGTTGTAGATGTTTTGACGCTGATAATCCCTTGTGATGGTAGATGAATGGTAGACTATCTTCTTTCCAGTGTCGCACCGTGACATCATCCACAGCTTTCGACTCACCACAAATTGTTTTCATTGTGATTCCATGACAGTCTTTAACACCTTGCAACCTTCCTGACGAGGCCTTAAAATCAACGGTGATTATTTTAGCTAAATCTATCGCTTTTGCTTTCAGCATGTCACCACTGATTGGTAGAGCTGCAGCCCGTTTCTGCTGAAACCATGTGAAAAGTGCAATTTCCAAATCAGCATATCTCCCTTCTTGTTGACGGCTGCGTTTTTTTCTTTTGCACCCAATTTAGAAAACTCATCCAAATTAGCTTTTTTTTTTGTTGATGACTGTACACAGCGTAGTATAAGCAATTCCTAAATTTGAAGCAATTTCGATTTTTGTTTTGTGTATATTAAGTTCCACATCCCGTATGAATTTTACTTTTTGGTCTACTGTATAACTGTTTCTTTTTCTATTCTCTATGGCTGATTAAAAACAATGAATGACAAAACCGCTGTTCAACAGTACACACACCCAAAGAAAATAATAGTCGGTCAGTTTGAATACGTTTTTATGAGGCTACCGTCCGAGTACTTCTTTTTTAACTGGACGTATGCAACCCCTAACAGAAACTTTTAATTTCCTTGTGCTGCTTACTTAATTAAATATGAAAGCTTGTAACCAAATGATTTTGCTTTTGTCGGCTATCATTTTCTTCCGTCATTGTAAATTAAAACATTTACTGCAAACGCTACATTTCTATGTAGATTATACTTGTACATTAATCAGAAAGCAACACCTTCTTATTTACTATATTTACGTAACTTGATCCACAGCTACCTAAATACATTGTCGTTAGTTGGACAGAGCTCTAACGATGTCAGGTGAAAAGGCTTCATCAACCCAGTTACACTTCAAAGATGATGCCACAACATTTCAACAATTCTCTTTCACTCTGTCGCATTCCTCGAATTTCTGTATTTTAAACAGCAGCGCCAGTGTTAGAAAAGAGAAAAGTCGTATACATCATGCCTGCGGCTATATCTCGCAAAACTATACATACATACATATGCCGCCGACTTTGTAGTTTGTAGTAGTGTAACTGTTATGGCCTTCAGACATATTGTCAATGGAAACCGAGAGTGTAACGATAGAGTAGCACGCAGAGGTGTTTCTATAGTGGGATCTCTGCGAGTACTCGCATAGTGAGTGTTGTAAAAGATTTTACTACACAAGAAGACGTTCGTAACATGTGCCTCTTTGTCCTCGTTTACCATAGAACTTCTAAATTTAATTTCAGTCGGTTCCTCTTCTCAAGATCGTATCGTTTTAAAATGTAATAAATTTAAATGTACTGTACATCCAAATGATGTTGGGAGTGAACGTTTTTCTAACAAGTCAATATTACTGTGCTGTAAACTTAACTACTGTGAATTATACGGCACAGGAGCTGCGATATAAAATGTTAGTAAACTAGTTCGTATAAACAAATAATGGTGTTGCCAAATTATTGCAGAACTGAAATCTGCAATATCTCTGTAGCCATGAATAAAATTGAACTCATATCAGTCATTGTAATGGTGTGCTAATGTATTATACATAGTTTAGTATGAATTATTTCCATTTTGCAAACTGGAATTATCTTGAAATTTCTGGGGATATATACAAATAAATATTATCGAGGTCCTGTTCTACAGTCTTAACCAACCATGGCTTTGCAACAGTTTTGTCTTAATAATAAGAAAATGATTTCGTCAGAAACATCGACCACAACAATTTTTCAATTTTCTGAAAGAACAAACAGATCATCAAAATTCTAGAGTTATATGCTGTGAGCCAGAGTAGAGCTAACAATGCTTTGTGGTTTCGCGAATTATATTTGTATGAATCCTAAATTTGATTTCACTTTGTTCCGTCCAAAAGTATTGGAAGAAGATTTTTACGACTTATATCCCTATTTTCTGTAGTTGTAACACCCCCTCCTCCCTGACCTTCGGTCATTCGAAGGTATCCGAAAAGGTAATGCTTTCCATATTAAAGGCTATTTTGGCAGACTGTACTTCGAAGAAATATGTAATCAAGTTTTCTACTAATATGTTATCGTCTTCTTTTACGAACAACTCTTTCTGCATACTATGAAGCAAAAAATTGCTTATCCCTACCAGCCAGATTCGCGAAATTCTCATCAGAAGATGGTACAAAAATACTCCCAAATTATGAACAGGAAGTAGGTGTAGGTGTAGGAGTTCACATATTTGTTTGAAGAACTGGCTGCCATTTTGCCAATATTTGCGACATACTTCTGCGACAAGCCAGTTTCTCGACGAGCGATACCTGAACTCCATCTAGTTTTCAGCTGTCAAATGGTGCATAACAAAGCTTCCACATGACAACTTCTTAGACAATCGTCGATTCCGTTGGAGTAACTCAATGGAGCACCCGGAGATAATATTTTCTTGTCTCAAAATAGGTCGCAAACTGCTGATGTACATATTCTTGGTGGTGCTTTAGGATTCATCCGTAGGGTATCCTATTTCAGTATGTTTGGATGTTCGTGTATTATGTCCACAGTTTATTTTCATACATACTGTTTAGATTCTGGTTATCTTTCTGAACAGAACATATTTCACAGCATTATTTGTTCATTACCCTAAATGTAACACTGTGAGGTTAAATAAATCCGCAATGCATGAAAATATTCCTGATCCGCAGGCATTGCTGTCCCAAATCGTATTAAACATTCTACCACGGCAATGCAATAAAACCAGTCCACCGGTAATTGGATTTCACTGGAAACAATTGTATTTATTTGTTTGAGAATATTGCCAAGTCTAGGCCCAAGGCGACCTGTAAAATTTTTAAAACAGCTGCCTTTGGCACAGTTATTTCCGCATTTCTTTTATTTTTCACGATACCTCGTGATACCTACATACATATATTCTCTAATTAAATAATGTCATTGTTCCGGGGCAAATTTATGACATGTAACCAACACACGTTCCTAAAATCCCACCGCTTGTTGTCGAGTATTACCGCAAGCGACGCGGCTAAACTGGAAAACGGTTTAATAAACGGTGGTACTGTTTGCCAAAAAACGTAAAGCATCATTTACTTGGTTATTACGCTTGCGATGAAATAGGTTACATTGTCGTGTAGCAGATATAAGCTGTACGTCTTAATTTAAATAGGAATCATTATACTTTATTTTACTATGAATTACGGAGATTTAAATTTGGTTTGACATTGGTGTAGAGATCAATGGGTGCGACCACCGGTACAGCATGCATGTCTCAGCACATAATTAATAAATACGCAATAAAATTGCCCTTCATTTCCGTTACATGCGAAAGGCCAGTTTCGCGTGCGAAAGATAACGCGAAACAAGGTATACCGTGCAAAATTGCCCTTCCATCGACGTTACAGGATGCGAAACGTGTATCAGTGGCGTGCTATCATAATTCGTAATTGTAATTCTTTTTAAGTAACACCTGTTGCATGTATATAGGCAGATTATGTAGTGTCGCTCTTTCAATTAATAATATTTATGTATGATGACATCTTACGTTATATCTGCAAATTATAAAACCATTTATTTAAAAACATAAAACCGCAAGTGTAATTTTTGCTGTAAATTTCGTGGATACCTTATATTTATACGGTAGCATTATAATGCAACTGTATAAATGATATGGTGATAATTGTTCTAGCAATGGCGCTCTATTTTAATGCGGGTTACATACGAATTTGATACCTTACCAGCTGTAAGGCGCACCCCATATTCGCAGGTGTTTGGTTCTACTGGTTGCCGTTATCCTGCGTTTCTGTTAGGCGATAAATTGCTTTCGTACATAATAGCCCCGGTACCGTGAAAACAACGCGGTTAATTAGATATACCTACATAAGTCTGAATATAATTAAAGTAAATGTAATGGCGCATTGTTTCTCCACAATTATGAAATGTGTACGGAATATTAAGAGAATCATGTTTGATGCGTATAGATGCTCGATAAAGTTGACAGAATTGTGTCAAGAAGGATAAATCGAATAAATTTAGGCAGACGACTCCTGTTGGTGCGACAAGGAGTCACGATACCCTAACTATACTAGGATAAACGCAGCTTGAGTTGTCTGATGAAGTAAAATATCTGAATTCTTTCTTAGGTCACAAATTTACGTAAACCATACACCAAAATACGGCAATGAAGTCAACTAAGGATTATAGAGCTATCATCGCTTCTTTAGTAAAAATTGTAGTCTGATGGCTACAATGATCATCTAAACCTAGTTGTCTATACTCAGATTCATCATTGGATATGTGTTTCCATCATACCGGGCAAAAACAGAAAGGATATTTCTTGCTGCTAAATTTACAGCAGTTTGCTTACGTGAGCATTTCAGGAGTAATTCGAACCTGTCCAACCGCAGCTGTGGAGGACTTACTAGATGTTACTTGTAGGTGAAGAAGAAAACGGTGATGGATGTCATGAGACTGGACGACCGAAAATCAAATGGATCTACTTTCGTTCAGATCAGCAATAGAGGCTTCGGCAATGTTCAATTTTGAGTTCAAGCTAGTGCGAAAGTGTCTGCCTACTCTCAAAGCTATGTGCCAAAGAAACACAGCTACACTGATATGAGCATCAGAGTACTAAAAATCAGCGATAAAGTCCATAGAACATCGGAAATTTCGGTTACGGTTAAGCATTTTGCCTACGTTGTCTAAGGTGATAGAGTATATCATGTGTGCACAAATTCGTTACTTTATTCAGAAATTTGAACTTTTTCCAATCTGGATTTCGTATTAATCACAGCTGTTCTACAGCTCTAGCGGTTGTATGTAGTGGACGATGCATGTATTGCAGCTGATTCGGAAATGAGTAATGCTCTTGTTTTGCTAGATTTTTCCAGAGCTTTTGATACAATTAATCATCAAATTATGTGTGCAATATTGCAATATCTCGTCTTTGTCCCGACGGCTGTTCATATGGTTGCGAATTACCTCAACAATCGGTCTCAATACGTGACACGCAACATGAACAAAATGAACTACGCGAAGTTGTCTGTGGGGTGCCTCAAGGTTCTATTCTGGATCCGCTTCTGTTTACGTTGTACACTTCTAATATAAATTCCGCTATAAACTTTTGTAAGTTGCATAGTTATGCTGATGACACGCAGATTTATCATTCGTTTCAATTAAACAGCATTCATGAAGCGTCTCTAAAAATTAATGAAGATCTTGCTTCTCTAGCTCTTTTCGCTGACACTGCACATTGCTTGAAAATCAAACCCGAAAAGTCATCAGTTATACTATTCTGTAGATCCAGGCACCGATAAGCAATTATTAATGGACTCAACATCAAGATTGCCAATCAGGCTATACCTATCGTTGTTTCTAACAGGAATCTGGGGTTGCAGGTCGATTGTAATCTCGGATTCAAGGGACATAGACCTGCTATCATACGCAAAACGTTTGCAGTATTGAAATTATTATACAGTGCAAAGTCATTCTGGAATATAAAAACTAAAATATTATTAGCTGATTCGTTAGTGCTGTCACAGTTCAATTATGCAGATGTTTTTTATTGCCATTGCATTGATGCACTTACTTCGCGTAGAATACAACTAATGCAGAATCGTTGTATCTGGTTAATATATGGCTTAAGACGGCCGGAACATATATCCGCCAAATTGAAAACGCTCAATTGGTTAAATATGGCAAACCAGTGCAGGCTGCACTGTCTTGTTTTCTACCATAAAATTCTATTGAATAAAAGTCCTGAATACTTGTATTCCAAAATTACATTTTGAACTGAAGTCCATAACTTCAATGTAATGGCCTCCTTACTCCACCAGTTCACAAAACTGCATTTTTCGAAAGAGGTTTTTTTTATAACATTGTTAAACAGTATAATGGAGTGGACAGACGGTTAAAGGTATTATTAGTTTGCGGGTTTAGGTGTAATATGCGTAGACAATTGCAGATAATCCAGAGCAATAATTATTAGTAAGTTTCTGAAGAATTTGTTGTATATTATATGCTCTTTAGGGCTTTGGGTATGGTTCGATCTTGCTGGCTAATGACGATCTCGTGTTAACGGCATAGTATTATTTTTTTGTACAGGGTAATGTGGTAGATCAGCGGTCCATTATCTGGACCAGGCTGAACATAGCACTGAAGACGAATTCACGTAACACTCAATACAACATTCTGAATATCACATTAGTTGGTGAACGTTCTGTCATAACATCGAGCAAGCTTAGTTAATAGTGGTAAACAATGTAAATGGATGTTGTGACATGCGCGGTATGGAAACAACTTTTTTATTTATGCAAGAAAGTGCGTTCCCACAATACTCGTACAGTTCAAAATCACTTTAAGGAGGTGTCAAACGACACCATGGACTGAGCTACAAGAAATTTAGATCTGAATCCAACAGAAGAACGTAGCAGACATGCTCGGCAAGCGCCTGCATAATGATCCGAACCCAGTCAACTACTTGGAAGGCGGAGGGCACCGCCTTGTGAAAATGTGGAATGGGTTATAGCAGACTGACAAAACCTAACCTATTTTATGGATGCAAATGCGGTTTGTGCCCATAAACGTATGTTGCAATCGTGTTTGTTTATTTCACTAAGGACGTCCTTAAAAAAATACTTATTTGCACTAGAAAACTTACAAAATATTGTTCTAGATAACTCTGTATCTCAATTTATGGTAGGTGCTAAAAACGATTACAACTGTACGCTGTTGGCACGTGTTTATATACAATAATTATGCGGTTATGGCTTTACAAAACGGTCAATTGAAGGCAAGCGCACGTGATCCACGCACTATTGCGAAACGAGGTTTAATACGCGTATATTTTACGCAACGTTAGGTCTAGGACCTTTGACGACTGTACAAGAGTTAACCGGCGGAAGAGTCCCACCAGTGACATCTGGTGGACAACTACACTAGAATAGTTTGTCGCGCTTTCCTTTAACAATTCTTCACATTTAAATTAATCTGCAACTAGGATTCACACCAACTTAACTAAGTACCGGGTGTAAGAGCATGAATATATCAGGAACAACTCTTATTAATAAAAAAAATGTAATATATGTATTTTACATAGTATATAATATAGGAGGAGCACTGAGGTACATCCACTACTTATTGTTAGTTTTGTCTATAGGTATTTCAGTAATTTTGCTCCTCACGATTCACCATACTCACGATACGCTTATTACTGTGGATCATCTTCTGGCGTTTCAGAAAACTGCAAATCCTCCCATCGAATTCCAAACGTAGCATCATCATTTAAATTCTAAACACAATGCAGTGTTGTAAACAACGGCAACAACTCTAGACGGTTATCCCAGCTTTCAATATTATTATTATTATTGCTATTATTTATTACTGGACCGGTTATTTTGCTCCAATTATAGAACATCTCGTGTGGTAGTTATTCGCATTTATAAAACGTTATAAGAGACGCCTATTTTAAAATATATAAATACACGTATATAGTGCACGAAATGCAATACTAATAATAATAATAGTAGTCGAAGATGCGGTCTCTCAAATGATATACAGAATAGTCAGAAAATGCAGAATAATATAATGGTTTTTTTTCTGATATATTTTTAAAATCAACTACTGAGAAATCAACACGTAATTGCTACTCTTTAGGGTTACATCCAAATTAAATTAATTTGTTTTCTTAGATTCTAGTTTTATAAACAAATTTTGCAGGTAGAAAATTATAGGATTTTCAAAGTTTCTATTGTATGTTATTAGAGAGGATAATCTAGCGGTCAGTTTTGATGAATATATTTCCATTAAAAAAATTGTTAACCTGACTTTTATCGGAAACCGTGTTTCTAATTAGAATTGGGGAAACGTAGAAATTAACGATAAAATTTTTGCGGGAAGATAGCTAATCAAATACTAAAACTAATGCTGAAAGATTTTTTAAAGACGGCCCTACCTGAAATATTGGGCGTAAACAAAAGTGATCCATGTTTTTACACATTTTTCGATGTTTTATTTAATATATTTATGGTTATTGGATTGAAGTCAAACATCCGCCGATTTGTTCAGATATTGGTTGCCATATTGGGAGTTATTTCATGGTTACATTTTCAAAGAAATCTTTATCTTTGTTGGCAAAAGATTTGGACAGATGATTTTCACATGCCTCTCTTGAAGCCAGTCTAACCCCCATAAGGAAATTTTGTAGCCATCCGAATAAGTGATCATCGCAGGGGGCTATATCCGGATTATAAGAGAGACTCCTGAGAACCTCCAAACCAAGCTCGCAAACCTTCTGGCGCGTCGTCAAGGACATTCTCTTGGTGGAAAACAACTCCTATTGGCTAATTCCGGCAATTTTTGGTCAATTTCTGACAATAGACTTCGGAATTTTGTGGTTAGCTAGGCTCATAATATAGGATTCCCTTATAGGTTATAGCAGGCTTGAGCGCTTCAGTAGTCTTTGACCATACGATCGTTTTCGTACATTATTGTCATAAATATCCCATTTCTCATCTCCCAGCCACCATACGCTTAAGATATGGTTCGACTTTGTTGTAATTTAACAGAGTTCGCTGATGGAAATGCGATCTTACCAAATTTTTTGCGTCAGTTCGTGTGGGACCCAAATATCGAGCTTTTTGCTGCACCAACAAATGGTCCAAACAATTGCTGTTGCTGTTGGATAATTCTGCTACCTTCCGCACCAAGCAAGTTTTTCAGTATCTATGTTGTTCATAAAGTGTTAGTTTAGTGCTTTTCTAAAAAAAAATAGACTCAAACTATTAAATCGCCTAGTATTCCTTCTCAAATATTAAGTTTTTGGGATGTCTTGGTATGTTTCTCCCTTATAATATGGCAATCCTATCGTACATTCTGCGTGTTCACATACACATTTAGGAAAAAGTAGTATTGATCACTAAAACAAATGTTGCTTTACCAATGTTGAATTGGCAATTATCATTTGAACTATAGTTTAGCAAAAATCTTCCCAGCGATCACTATAGCTCTTACCAAGCATTTGCCATATGTGCTCCCTAGAAGAGTGGCATTTAGGCTGCAACTTAAGGCAAAGGACTGGTTGGCTCGATCGAAAATTTGCCAAATGAAAAAGAAGATGAAGAAAATGAAAGAAATTATTTTTGTTGAAACTTCTGATTCTATTATTACGGATACGAGTGCATACAGTTTCTGAAGAGTTGTCACAGCTTATGGAAAATATACAAGGACCAATATCTGACATGCAGCTCTGAGGTGAATCTTTGAGAGAATCCTTAATAGTGTTTGAAGAACTATTGCATCACTTCTTATTATATCTAATTTTAACAGTTTGATGGTTAATGCTCAAATTTTGTACCCCAAATTACTCATTCTATTTTATTGCGTCTGTTATTCAAATAGATGCCAGCACCAAACCAGACAAAACCTAAAAGGAAACATCACTTAATGTTCAGAGAAAACGCGAAAATAAAAAAGTAAAACGTTCAGAAGAGAAGGAAATCGAAAAACGAACAGAATAAATAGTATAAAAAAAAACAATTATACTAAGACTTAAGAGAAAATATCATTTCGGGAGGTGATTACCCGTCTGCACAGAACGCCAAAAGGTATAATTAATATCTAGTAGACAACCGTCTGAAGGAATCATACGATACGGTCTGATGTCAGATACTCAGACCGTGATTGATGACAACACATTTATAATTAGCGGACACTTCCGGTGTGTTTGTGTTGGCAGCCCTTGTGCACATTCCCGTCACTCACCGTAGCCGCTATTATGTCTTATTGCCAACTTCACATATGTACGTTACTACACCCCTGATTTTATTAATTAAAGCAGGAAGAAATCTTAGAAGAGAACCCATTTACCTTATTTCTATCGTACTGACGTACTGACTGAAAAGCGTTGACAGAGTGTTTCCATCGTTGTTTGTAATGAAGTATGAATTAAGATAATAAAGAATATTTATAAAATCGTGTAAATGTGCAAAAAACACTTACGACCTAACTAAACTTTGCAGAATGACAAAAATTTTGGACCAAATAATGGTGTTACCATTTTTATTAAACATATGCGTTGAACGAATTCCATTACGTGGATGAGAGTGGTATTACTTTCGGCAATGGACGGCTTTCTACGAAGAGCATTGAAGACTTTCATAGTCAATAGAGGGAAGTAGACATCCAAAGCCTAGCAAAGGACTTGGATATTTACTTCCTTCTCTATCATCCTCGCAAAATTACTGTGTGACTGTCTTCAATGTCATGTGAGAGATTCATTTGTCAGAAGATGTCTCTACTGATTCTCAGCTGTTCAGGTTCATACAAGATAGTATGACGGGGGATTGGTGCTTAAGATGAATTTGCTTAAGATCAACTTCAAGTAAATATCATTGACCCTATCTTAGGAATCAAACTTTTTCATTCGTTAAGACCCTAGACCTGATGGTCTTCTACAAATTCAAGTTGAATTACTGTTACGAAATTAATTTGGCAGCACTAGTTTTGTAAATCAACAATATTTCAATAATCACTGAGGTTGTTTAGTTACTGTGACCTACATAAGTCTATTGTTCTGGGTGTGCTAGAGGTTTAGATATACCTTAAAACTAATTTAGAATGTGCGTCTTGGATTTCAACCTTTCCCGAACTTGTGGAGACCTTGCTAGTCGTCCAAGGTGTGTTTTGCTGAAAGATAGTATCTTAACTAAGTTAGGCGGTGATAATAAGAGTGCATTCGACTGCTTTTCTCCTGTTTCTGCCAGCGAGAGGCCTTCTGTTGTCCTCCCATTTGTTAATTGCTTGTTTAAAGTGGCTCTTTTGCAAACCACAACAGTCCAATAGAAGGTATTTTTGTTGCTTTTTTGGCAAGCTTATCTGCCTTGTCGTTCCCTTTATTCCCTTGATAGCTTGGGTCCCACTGAAGTGGTTATTGAGTTCCAGTCTCTAGACCAAGTAAATCAGTAGTCGTCAAACTTTTTTGGCCAACAGCCAATACTGACAAAGTGGAGCGGCACCTCGGGCCGTATACGTTTACATTAATATATTCAGTCGTGTCACAAATGATGTAAATGGGTGTGTCAAAAATAGAGATCTGTTCTTGAATCTGGATTCTATTCAAATTACAGAAAAAGTAAACTTATGAAAATGAAAATGTTTAATTATTTAATGGATGTGAGTTGTGATGTACTATTTTGGCCACCTCGTCTATATTCGCAGTTCTTCCTATCTAAATTACGTAGCAATATTTCCATGACTTCGATTTGACATTACTAAACGTAAACAAAGTTGCCTTGTGCCTTATGTCTCAACAGGTCAACAGAAGTACTGACCTAGTGAGATGCTGCTGTAAGCATCGTGTGAACATGGAACATAAGCACTTCCCAGTCCATAGCACGGGTGTTTCTTTCAAATTTGAAATTTCGGGTAGGATGTGCGCGCCACCTCCGAACCTCCTGGTAGAACTAAATATAGTATTGTTGCCAAGTCATTGTAGACTTTATATTAAAGCAATTATAATCAAACATCAAAAGAGATTTTGATATGAAATATGAGCCAATTTATAGCGATATTTTCAAAAAATTCTTTTTGTTGCTCTTATCATTAAGAAATCTATCAATAATTATGATTAACTATAAGCGGAAGCGACATGGCAACGGTGTACAATATAGAGGATACAATAAAAATCAATAAAAATGCAAATCATGATGGCGTAGTGCTTACAAACTATGTAGTACCGTAGGTTAGGTTATGAACAAAAGAGGCACAAGTTTCGGGTAAGTTTTGTTATTATCAATTGTTGTTTTATTTTATTAATTGTTGTAGTATATAGATGTAAAAATTTATTGTTATAATGGCTTTTCCAAATATGTACAAATATAAATGTAAAATTCCAGGCTGCGAAAGTCCAATGTTTTTCCTGATTGAGGTTATCAAAAGAAACATTTCTTCACTCTCCCTTCTGATGATGATAAAAAACAGGCAAGGTTGAACTCTATTAAAAGTTTTTTCTGGTGTTAATGTTTCTTTGAATTCAAAACAAATACATGTAGGTATGTTTGCGAAGATCATTTTGAACACAACTCTTTTCTTCTCTAAATGTTCCGATTAATGATGAAATTGATTTTAAGTATCAGGCTGTCACCTATGGCTGTGGATTCATCCTAAAAAAACTTAATTTACCCGATTGTGAGGTTTGTAAATCTTCTTTATTTGCTGCTAACGTAGAA
>SMLS01053088.1:0-14971 GCA_004785975.1 Popillia japonica
CTATTTGCAGTTTAATATCCCTAGTATTGGAAGTAATTACACAATATAAACAAGTTTAGTAACCATTACTTCATAGCACAGTAATTAGGTAAATAAAAGAAGAAGGCGAAAACATTGAAAGGGCCCCAATATTTATTTTAATAATAATGAGTGAGATTGGGGTACAAACACAATTGTGTATTTTTTATTGCTTAAAGCTCATTTATATAAAATTATGCGAAATGCTAAAATAATAATATAATAATTTTAGCACTTTACACCAAAAAAAACTACACAATCTGTTACCTAGAAACTTGGCAGACAAAAAATAATTTCGTTTAACAATTACCTCCCAGCTAGAGACGAAATCATTTCGAAACGCCCACTTCACGTTCTGGTTTTCGCTAAAAGGAAAGTTGGATGCCGTGGAAAAAGTTTTCACACGACATCCTCGAAAGGAAGAAATTTTAAATTTTCGCTTTAACACGTTCACACGCTCCGTTCTCGAAACCGGTTTAAACATTTTAATTTATAAAACACAAGGCGAAGGACCGACTGCGACGTTCCTCAAATTAAATTATTGCCGAACAAAGGCGTCTTGCTTTTACTACCGTCTCGTACCGTATACTCTACAGCCTAAACGATTTCCCTTGTAAAATGATGTACAGGGGGCTAAAATTCAATTATTCTCTTCATAGACATAGGTCCACGTGAATAATTATTTTGCTAGTATCCCCTAATCGAATTTTAAATTTATTTAAATGTGAAGGTAAAAGCGAAAGTAAGAAATGTACGAGGTGTATGCGGAATGTATTCCAATTAACGAGGTTAAAAAAATCAAATTCACCTACATCATAGCTTGCCATTAACAACAAATGAAAACCTCATTTCCTTGAATAGAGCGATATATAGTACATCGAAAAATATTGCCTGATTCAGCATATCTGGACGTGTTTGCTTAACATTGTGTACCTACCAAAGCGCTACTACATCTTGGTGATATGCCTGGATATGACTATGAAGATTTGATTCTGATTTCGACATTTAAGCTTCATTCGCATTATCCTATTGACTTTTCAATCCATTTCCCTAACGTTGATACCTTCTTCATTCTTTAGGACCACTTACTGTGATTTTAGTACCGAACCATGTTTATTGCTGAACTGATGAACAAGGCTTAGCAATCCTGACAATAACCATCATAGGAAAGTAATCTCAATTATGCCCATATTTATAATCTGAGCCGGAGATTGTGTTGTGCCTTCAGCTCCCGGTTTTAACATGAATATCATTACAAATGTGTCAACATCGCGGACTCCAACAGATATTACAAACATCAACACGATATTTACAAACACGCAAACAGTGCATCCAGAATCAATACTACATGGACATACGCAAGTGCCTTTTGCGACAAGATCTCATACATTCTCTTATATTATCTCGGCTGCTTCATTTTCGATCACCAAAACAGAAATCTCGCTTATTACTGAGATTATTTGAGATAGAGTGCAAGTTTAAATTAGACAAAGCTTAGGTTTTTTTTTTTCATGAAAAAAGTTGGTTTTGTCTTTGCCTGATTTGTTTAGGCTTAAACAAGGCCACTTTTCTTCTTGTAGCTAATGACGCAATCTTTTCTGGTCGTTTACATGGTTAAAAGTCTATAAGATTTATAAGAAACAGTTTGCGTTATGATTTGAATCAAATGTAATACGTTGATAGGAGTCTTTAGCACTACACTTTAATTAACAAAGATACTATTTTAAGATTCATTAAGATAACGATGATATTTCAAACTAACGAGCATTTCATATATTATGTATGCATCGTTCATAATACTACGCGAATGTTTTACTCCAGTGATGAAAAACAAAATACATAAATAGGTCTAGTATTTCCTATTCAGCCAAATCACATACAACAATTTGTTCAAAAAATACTTACAATTGTGTCTAGGCATTATTTAGAAGCTTAGTTAAAATAGTCAAAGGTTTATCTGCCGTCTAGCTTTAATTATAAACCGAATTGCTATGGTGAGGATTTACAATCAACTACACTGAAATAGCAGTAACATACAACAGTAACATAAGGAAAATACGATCAACATTGCCATTCAATCCTAAAGGTAAAATGTATTCGCAAGGCGTCTGTCACTATTCATAGGTTGTCAGAGTAAAGACCACTCGTACTTTTTCTATACTAGATTCTATTCAAGGATTTTTTAAATACTTTTTTAGGTGGGAGTACAACAAATCAATACGTGATGGCGCTACTAAACAACTTTTAAGTTCTACCAACTTGACCAACATAACTTACCTTTGTTTCCAATAATATACTTGTATTTATTTTCCGATGTTGTTCAATCTGTCAAAAGTACTTCTGCGCATGTTCTAGTATCAATTTAGAAACAAAAATAGGACAGGATCTAGTTTTTAAATTAGTATAGCATATGGTATAGTTTGGTGTAAAGTGGCCTTTACATGATAGTTTTTCTAACTATTTTTTCTAATTTCGAGAAAATAGTATAGAAAAAATATGAATCTAACATGGTGTAAAGTGGCCTTAAATTTATGTTTCCCAATACTGCTTACTGACGAAGCATATTTCATAAGATAAAGTATTTGTAATAGATTTAATATCTCTACTTACATTGTTTGTTTTTCGTTTTGAAGCTACACATCCTTATTTTATCGTCTAGTATTAAAACAATACGTCGCAGATAAGAAGAATATTAATAAAAACTATTTGTTTTAATGTCTTCTATTTTCCTTCAAAGTTTATCGGTCTACTTCTTGTTACACCCTGCATGCGGCTCTAAGCCGGAACAGGGGGGTACAAGCCGGAACACTTGGGTTTAAACCAAGAACTGAAGTCAGTCTAAGAATATTGAAGAAAACTGAAGTATTTTAGGCAGATAAGCCTAGGTAGAGAAGCCCAGATAGAGGTCATTGCTCACGATGCGAATTTCGTAAAAACAACATTAAAAAATGTGCTTTTTTTCAATTATGCAAATGTAATGTTGTTTTACCTACCTATTATCATTCACAATCAAGGTGTAATAAAAATGCTTGACGCTATCAAAATCACATCATAGCTAACGTGGGATTACATCTCCCTAGCTAAGAGAACACAACAAGGTAACTCTAGTTTTGGTACTAGGACACGAGGATATTTAAAGGTAATGAGAAGACGTGCGGAATCCTGAAAAGTTCCCAAGCACAAACAGGCTAAGGAATTCGTTAAAGAATATATGACCAACTTACCTACTAATCAAAGGCAAGGGACTGTCAAATTAATTATAGGGCTGCTAATACGGCACTGTAGACTCAACAAACATATGAACAACCGGGGTCTGGCAGAAAAAGCTTTGTGCACATTTTACGGCAATGCGGAAGAACTAGCCAGACTGAGAATAGAATGGGTTGACGAACCGTACGCAGGTAAAGCTAACTGCATGGAGACAACTTCGCCAAAGCTAGAGAAGCTAGGGAGTGCCAATATAATATAAAAATAAAAAAACTTCATATTACATATTCATAGCTTTCTAGGACTATTAGAACAAATTGTTCGCCGTTCTAGGGACTCAATGAGAAGATGTTCCTACCTCTTAATTCTGACATAGCAGGCCTGTATAACAATTATCAAAACTAGAGTTTAAAACTAATATATTAAGAAGATAATTCCCTTGTAGCTTCATCCCATATATATGGCAAAAGTAAACAAGCAGGCACATAATTACTTAAAATAAAGCCAAGTACCTCGCCGCGACATTCATCCTATTAAATAACATCGCAATTTATCTTAATGCCAGAGATATGTATCTACGTTTATATTTCTACGGGTAAGCCTTATTTTTTATGTCTATAAGAAGCGACAGATGATATATAACCTACATACTGAGAAAAAACATTAATTAATTATCCTAACCCCTAGGCTTGATTAATTAATTTCTTTTCATAGAAGGAAAATGTCGAAAAATATGCGAAACAAAACATAGCCGAGGCAAACATGAACCTCGTCCGCTTCACGGCCATCAATATTTGCGGTTTAATACTCATTAATGGATGGAGGTGAGATAAGAAAGCTTCCAGTAATAGGTTAATTTGAGGCCGGTCCAACAGCTCCTACTCGAGGGATCCATACCGTTGTCACGGTAACGGAGCCCGCGTAGAGGTCATTGCTCACGATGCGAATTTCGTAAAAACAACATTAAAAAATGTGCTTTTTTCAATTATGCAAATGTAATGTTGTTTTACCCCGTCGTTGATTGAAAGAGAAATTATGTAGTCGGAGTTAAATGAATTACTGGTGGATTATGTTTGCATAAAATAAACTAACAACCGCAGTTGTAACAATAAACAATTACTGCGTTTGAAATTTACAATTTATGGAATCAATCTATGTAGTTGGCGATAACCTGCTTAAATTTAATCGTCGGTCAATCAAATTGATTCACTTTATTGTAGCGTAGCATACTGAGTAAATTTGTGGAAACTGTTTTGACATTAATAGTAACGATGATGTAATATCAAACGTATGACGATAATTCACGAGAAAATCTGCAGGGAGAACCGTAATTGTTCGAATTCAACGGCATTTTCATAATTTGCGTAATAAAATTCTTGTATACGTCGTCCTTTGTTCGTGGTTGTATTTCGACACTACGATCCATCACTATCTACTACTAAAATGAATATTGTACACATCCTGCAGTTGACGGTGTGGCTGTTTTACTACCAGCTTCACAAAACTAGTAATAACTACAGAAAACCAAATTCAGAAAGAACGCACCGGGGTCCGAACCCGATACCACCAGACTGTGCAGCGAGCGCGCTAGGCACTGCGCTACACATAATAATAATAAACTAATAAACTTAAATGTATCTAACATAATGGAAAATTAAATAAGTGCAAATTAGGGGTACATTTGGCCAATAGTGAGTTTAACGGCGAACAATGAATATCGATAGAATCATCAGACAAAGAGTTATAATAGGTGCATATCCGGTGAATGGGAGACCTGGATCTAATGTTAGTGTTAGACCTTTCACAGTAAAAAACATTCGATGATCTGGATGCTGGGCGAAGCACGATAAAGTTGATCCCACTGAGTAAGTCCGGAGCATCTAATTTGTTATGAAATAGGTTGTAAAGAAATTTCAGGTCAGAATGATTACGCCTAACATCTAACGAGTCAACATTGAACATATCCAAAAGTGCTTTGTGACTATATCCTTGAAAAAGGTAATTACCTAATTTTTTGAAATACAGAAATTTTAATAAACGTCGCTGTACATGTTCAATGGCATTACTACGATTCTTCATGGAGGGTGTCCAGATTACAGAAGCATATTCCCATTTCGATCGCACAAAGGAAAAGTACAGTGCTAAAATAGAATCTGTATCTGTAAATTGCCTCGTTATCCGAATAATAAAGCCTAGCATTTTTAAAGATGAAGTACATATACGGTTGAGATGTTCGGAAAATGTCAGCCGAGAATCGAATGTCACTCCTAGATCTATCATTCATTGGGTACGGATAAGTGAAGCACCATTGAGATGGTAGTCATATGTAATGATGTTCGCTTTACGACGGAAACTCATTATTCGGCATTTACACACATTCAAGTCCAGCTTATTTTGCACACACCAGTTTTGAACGGCTAACAGTTGAGTTTGCAATAAGCGACAATCATCAATGCTTCGAACAGACGAGTAAAATTATAAGATATATTTAGTGGCGAATATTACATTCACAACACTTTGAAGTGATGAGTGGAGTTATTTTACTTTCCTATAAAAATTTACGGCAATATATAGCGGCCCGCAAATGTGGTAATTTACACTCAAACACGTACAGATGAAAAAGTTTGACATGCACATAATCTCATCTCAAAGCAGCGATATTGAAGCCTTACCTTTGAACGAAATGGACGTGGAAAACAAGCAACAATGTGTTTTAGTAGCATAAAAGATTAAAATCGATTAGATTAGATTAGATTACGTTCCTCTTAGTCGCAATTGATCGCCAATCTTTGAAGAACTTTACGATCTTCTTGGCGGCTATGGTTTTGACATAGATCGGTTCTAAATTCAGGTGGTGGTGTGCTTATAGTTGGCTACCGCCTCGAAATCGCATAGAACATACATGTTCCGCTGTTAGGTAGAAAATCGAGAAATCTTCTCCATGTGCTTGAGGAGAATGTGCGTGATGGTACTAAGGTCTCTTTTGTTAAGATCGAATAGGGCGAATAGGGGGAATAGTGATTGAAATAGTGATAAAATTTTTTGATTGTCTTAGTTTTGGACTGTGTAAGCAGTGTGACATTTTTTGAGCGGTCTCCTACTGTTGGCAATGAGCTCTTATGTAGCTTTCAGTAAGACCACGGAATGGCTTTGGTCCAATGAGTCGAAACTGGCCACCTTTTCTGCAAAACTATCGGCACCCTTATTATTCTCACGCCCCCCGTATCCTGACACCTATGTACATCAGACCAATATCCATTCTCCCCACTCTTTCTAAAGTCGTGAAGAAAATTATGAAATCACAATTGCTGAACTTTTTGGTAGTCAACAACCAACTGTCATCGGATCAGCATGCGTATTTAAGTAACAAATCGACAACCACAGCTCTTACAGATACAATTGACTCCATCCTTCATAACATTAATTCAGGCAAACATGTCGCTTGCATTGCTTGTGATCTGACCAGGGCTTTCGACAAGGTGGACCACAGTATTCTTAAGACCACACTATACGCCTACAGGGTCAGAGGAAACGCTTTGAAAATGTTCAGCTCGTATATGGAGGGTCGCTCACATTATACGGAGGTACGTTATATGGATAAGAATGGTGTTTTAGCATCTTATCGTTCTTCGTCCATCGATAGTACTGTGGAAATACCACAGGGATCAACTTTGGGTCCCTTGTTTTTATCATTTATATTAACGATTTGCCGCAATTTGTCACAGATAAAGTGGTCTTATATGCAGATGATACCAGTTCCACCCATCAGAAACTTCTTCAAAATTGTCGGGCAGCTCTCGACGAAATGAATATCTGGTTTTCCCATAATAAACTAATTTTGAATTGGGAGAAGACTAAATTATTAATTTTCCATGACAATAATAATATAGAACTCTAGATCACTATCACCCACAGGACACCAAACACTTGGATAAATGCCAACGCGTTTCGACAGCAATGCTGTCATTATCAAGGCGATAATAAAACTCAGTGAGTTAGTCAGCGAGTACTTCGGCACCAAGAGATCCAGTGAATATTTTTGAATAATAATATAGACGGAACGATGGAAGGTGTGGTACCTTCTGCTGTGAAAAGTTGTAGGCTTCTGGGTTTAACTATCGATTTCTCTTTAAACTAGCCTTCCCACGTTGAAGGTGTCATATGTGGGTTGAACTCAGCTATTTGCGTGTTGATCATGATAAAAAAATTTGGCAATAATCTTAACACATTAAAAATGCTATATTTCGCGTACTTTGGCTCTTGTCTGGGCTACGGCTTGTTGTTTCTGGGGTGTCAATACAAATATGAAACGCATATTACTACTATAAAAAGATCCATTCGCATAATCTACAACCTACCCCAAAGGGACAGCATTTCAAAGCATTGGATATTCCGACAGTATACAATCTCTATATACAGGCGACGGCGATGTATGTATGATTTTTCTTTTTTTTCTAAATAAATTCTATATTGTCTTTCCTGTTTTAAATCAAATATTTTAGCATTTTCTTTTTGATGTTACCGTTTTCCGGTTTGTCAAATATTACTTTGTTAGTTTATGTTTTTTGTAGTATAGTATTATATTTTATTATAATTGTGATGGTGGGTGATTTCAACACACAAATAGGTAAAGAGGATTTCATTGCACAAGTAGCCGGAAAACATACAATACATGAAAAAACGAATAATAATGGACAACGATCATGCAGATTAGCCACAGAAGCAAATATGATAATAAGTAGCACAATGTTTCCGCATCCAAAACGGCATAAAGTTACGTGGATAGCACCAGGTAATAAAACACAAACGCAAATCGATCATGTACTAGTTACGAGAAGCAGACAATCATCAACACAGGACGTGAGAACGTACAGGGGATTGTGTGGATTCGGATCACTATATGGTAACTGCAACAGTAAAACAGAAAGTCAAGAACAAAATAAAAACTAGGAAAAAGCAACACAATTGGAATATAGAAGTATTGTGTGAAGATGAAAAGAGAGGAGAATATGCAGAAGATATTAAAATACAAATAGAAAAAGAGACCATTGAGGGAAAAAGCATAGATGAAAGTTGGGAACATATAAGGGCTAGCATAGAAGAGAGTGCAAAAAAGTGCATAGGCGGAAAGAGGAATGAAGCAAGAAAAGAATGGTATAACGAAAACTGTAGAGAAAGGGTTTTAGCTAAGAAAAAGGCAAGACTAAAATGGATAAAAACTATGCGAAACGAAGATAGAGAAGAATATGAACAAATAAGGAAAGATTGCAAAAAAATAATAAGAAAAAGTAAGAGAGAGTGGATGCAAGCATTAATAGAAAAGGTTGAGGTAGCAAGCAGCAACAGAAACACCAAACAATTTTATAAGAAGATCAGAGAACAAAACAAAGTATATAAACACAAACTAAGTGGCATAAAAAATAAGGAGGGAAAGGTAATAGAAGAAGAGCGAGAATATCGGAAAATATGGGCAGACTACTTCAAGGAACTGCTATTTGATAAGGAGACAAATGTGGGAGATACAGGAAGATGGAATTGAAATACAGGAGCCGACATGGGAGGAAGTAAAGCAAATCATAGCACATACGCGAAATGGAAAAGCAGCAGGGAACGATGGCATCAGCAACGAATTGATTAAATACGGTGGAGATACAGCAGCACAATATTTATATCCAGTGATAAAAAAGATATGAGAAGAAGAATGTATGCCGAAGGAATGGGAAACAGCGAAAATAGTCACAATACATAAACAAGGCGATCAGCGGGAATGCTCTAATTACAGAGGGATAACATTGCTATCAACAGCGTATAAAATCCTGTCCAAGGTACTCCAAGAAAGAATTGCGATAACCGCTGAAAGAGAGATAGGGCAATACCAATGTGGTTTTATTAAGGGCAGATCAACTACAGATGCTATACGTAGTTTAAAGCAAATAATGGAAAAAGCACACGAGCATAATATGGATCTAGATGTGCTATTTTTGATTTTAAACAGGCGTTTGACTCTATCAAGAGAAACAACTTAATACTCGCAATGGAAAAGCTCGGTATACCAGCGAAATTCAGACGACTAACAGTAATGACAATGAAGGAGACAAGAATGACGGTAGCGACAGCGAAAGGGGACACAGAAGAACTAAGAACAAACAAAGGAGTTAAACAGAGAGATGCACTCTCTACTACACTATTTAATTTGGCCTTGGAATACGTTACAAGAAAAATCAACAAAGTCACGCTTAGATCAAGAGGGGCACAGATAATAGCATATGCAGACGATATCGTGGTAATAGCTAAGAGACAACAAATATTGAAGGAAGTGGTGACAGAAATAATAAAGGAAGGAGAAGAAATGGGACTGGAGATAAATGAAAACAAAACCAAAGTAATGAAGTTTGGAACGCAACAGGAAAGCCTTAAAAACATTAGGATTGGAAAGTTTGTATTTGAACGGGTGGAGAAATTTAAATACTTGGCAATAATGATATCCAGTGATGGAAATAGGGAGACCGAAATAAAAGAAAGAATTTTAAATACAAACAGAGTATTCTTCGCAAATAAAAAACTTTTACGGCATAAACTACTCTCAAAAGCAACTAAAATGAAGATATACAAAACAATCATATGTCCCGTATTAATGTACGCCGTAGAATGACCAATGACTATGACCAAAAAATGTGAAAAACACCTAAAGATAATTGAAAGAAAGATATTGAGAGTAATCTTGGGGCCTGTCAAAGTGGGAGAAAATCAAATCAGGTGGAGAACGAACATGGAAATACAGAGCGAAATTGGAGAGGATATCGTGACAAGGATAAAGCGACAAAGGGTAAGATGGCTTGGGGATGTATGGAGAGCCGATGGCGCTACAATTAAAGAAATGGTGGTCTGGAAACCAAGTGGAAGAAGAAGAAGAGGAAGACCTAGATCAAAATGGCTAAATGAAGTGATGGAAGATTTGAACAGAGCAGGAATAACAAACTGGAAAAGTAAAACGGGTAATAGAAGAGAATGGATGAAAATTAGTGAGATGGTAGAGTAACAGAGACATGGGAATTGATCCTTCCCGAAGAAAATGGATTTAGAGAGCTTCAAGCCGCGTTGCCCCCCCCCCCCTCCCCGGAGTGTTTTAGCAAATATATATATATTATATTTTATATTATTTCTTTTGCATGTGTTGCAATATTGTTCTATTCCAATGGTACGATGCATAAATCAAGTTAAATCAAATCAGAGTAACTGTGTTCGATTGTGCCAAAGCTTTGAGAGTGAGTAAAGACTACCAAGTTAGCTTCAACTTAAAGGCGCGTGCCTTTAGAGCGTTTAGCGTAGCTTGGCTATCGGGTAAAAAAAACACGCTATCGGGTGCTCGATAGCGTATTTCTGCTTAAAAGATTGTTGTGCTTGTACATAACAGTACCGAAATATTACATTTCTGCTCGAAGATGCATATTCCCATTCCTATATCGATTTTGGCTGCGCCCGTATATCACAGTACGGACGACTCCTCTAGTTTAGGTTTTCTGAACTCCTACGTTTAGCGGTCTTAGATTGCTACCGCAAACTGCTTCTGAAAGTCAAAAATTGGTGTCATATGATCTGTTAGTGTAGCTAGCTTTCCCAATAATCCTTGTACAATTTCCTATCTAAATAAACTGCTGTGTAGCAAAACACGTTTTATACTGGCCAATAAATTCAGTACAGGACTAGGCAGATCTATTATTCGTGGAAAGGATGAGTGATGGGCGTATCTGTATTATTTTGAGCTACTACGTGTTTTGTGACTTGATTGATCGATGTGCGAATCTCCATAGAGAGAGAGAGAGAGAATAAATACAATTCTGATGCTTGCAATGCTGAAACATTTCATCAGAAACCAAAACTTGTTAAACTTCAGAACAAAAGCTAATGTATCATTGCTTTCAGAATGTGTTCAATAAATCAAAAATACTAGCATGTATTACAATTGTTAGTTAATGTAAATATTGCCCTGAACATTATTTTGGAATGTGCACTTTGTACGAAGGCTACAATCATTAAAGTTTCCTTTTAACTATTGTCTGTTAAACTTGAGTTAATTTAATAGGATAATTGAAAATTACTCAAGTACTAAATTTTCAATGAAATATTTAAATAAGTGACGAGTATTCAGGAGATATATTTTAGTAAACATGTAAATCTGTAGGCATACCTTAATATCAAGTTCATTGTTTGCAAGTGTCACTTTGTGGCATAAAATAACGAAATCCGTCTAGATCAAAGAATATAAGTTACAGAGAAAAAATGCTCAAATGACGTGCTTTTTCGCTGTTTACAACAAAATAGCTGAAATGGAAAAAACCACAATACGAATACACAAATGCCCTGCTGTTTAAAGTATTTTTTGTCTTCTCTGCTTTCTGTACACACGTACCCGCTTTTTTTGTCGTTAAGCATAAAGAGGATGTCTGAATAAAAATTCTGCAAACATTTACATGTTAGTGTCAACGCTCTTTTTGCAGTAGTTTTCTCTTGCATTTCAATTACTTAATATCATATGAGAGTGTATTTTTTAAAAACTGGTCCGTGATCTTGCATTTTGCAATTGATTTACTTTTATCTCAACTTATTGTTAGTACTGCAACATTCAAATACAAGCTCATGAAATGATG
Organism: Popillia japonica; assembly: GCA_004785975.1. Taxonomy (NCBI): domain Eukaryota; kingdom Metazoa; phylum Arthropoda; class Insecta; order Coleoptera; family Scarabaeidae; genus Popillia; species Popillia japonica. Next base: position 11,874 of record SMLS01053088.1, read on the forward strand.
AAATAATAGTTATTTATCTCACGCGGAACAAAAATAATAATTTCTGAGTCGGGAATATAACATATCTATCCCTACAAAAAAGGGACTTATGAACAAAATCGTATAATATTTTTCCTACTACCAGGCCGGGATATTAAATTTATTCTTCATACAAATATTGCTGTTCACTCCAATTGCTTGTAAGTCAGCTTTGAGTTTACATCTTTCTTTACAAGCTCCTACCATTCTACTTTTGTCACTGAGAACTCTTCAAATACATGTCTGTTGTATTCATACAATATTTGATTTTAGCAACAGAAAGTAATACTTTCAGAAATATTACGAAAACTCAGATTTCATAAAAATTATTGTGCTGTATGTTGAAAATAAGTTTATTATAAAAGCCAGGAAAAACAATTGCGATATTTAGACTGTAGTAAATACTATACTAAAACACGCCACATTCTGAAATAGATCAAAATCAGAACTGGTCCTTCATTTGAATAAAGCAATTGTCGAAGTATTCTTACCATGTTTAAGATAATGCTGCTAATTTAATCTCCAAGGGTTTCAGCTACATCTTTTGGCGCTGAAAATCATCAACGGCGCAAGCGATATGGAACCCAGGTCGCAACATCAAGATTAACTCTGTGAATAAAGAAATTTTATTGTAAAGTTTACTTCATACTTTGCCTTACTTGTTGTTGTTGTTTACTTAATTTTCAATTATCCTTTTGGCAACTTTTAACAAGCATTTTACAAATATTCCAATTAGTGCAAACGATCTACGTATTAAGCTGGTTGTCTCCATTCCTGTTTCATGTTATTGAACATTTTAGAAGTCTTGCCCGTCTTTTTCTGAATTTCTTTCACTTGTTATCATTAATACGAAAAGCGCAAAAATGAAGCAGATCGTGACAACAACCTACATACATTTACCGAGCACTCAATTTCCTATATTCTGGGGCATTAGTATCCCGAGATTTACGCGAAATTTAATTAAAACCGGCCAGAACAATAACAGCATCTTGCGGGACGATTAAGTCATCAACTCTAAGACCTTTCGAGCACAAAACCGAAGCCGAGAAGTCGACTGGTACACGTGCGCAATAGCGGACTTCCAAAAATGATTCTCCTAATCCCCGTCACCATCATTATTCACAACAAAGCAACCGTTTGCGTAAATCCCGCTGAGAATTTGAGTGTCTAATGTAATGTCAAAATTAACGCCCGTTTTTGTCAGCGCTGTCAGTGATGTATTGCCGCGAGGTCCTCACTCGATGCGATGCGCCCTTAAATATCGCAGGTTTTAGGTGTTAATACTGTCGTTGTGCCGCGCCCGTTGTTGTTTCATCCAATAAGTCCCCACATAAATATTCAGGAACCAAAATTCGTACTGCACCTGCTACTGTTGATACTGTCGCCACGCCATCGCTAGCTGTCGGGTTATACAATCTGCAAATTGAATATATCCCGTATATGCTGTCAACCCTAAGGCAAACATCACGGTATAGTCAGTAACTAAAGTCGTAGTATTCTCGCATTTGAGAGTGAGCGTGTATAATCGCATGAACGAGGTTTCCATACGGTAACGTTCTACAACTAAAACTAAATAATTTCCTACACCGGGGAATGTGGGATAGCTCGTCGCATGACCATTTGCTAAATCGTTCACTGTGTTATACCTCGGAAAACGAAACGTTTAGAAGATTTATGAATAACTACAGTGGGCATTCCTCGTAATACGTAAAAGTTTTCGAGAAACAACTGAAGATGATACAGAAAATAAAATACTTTTATGAGTATATGTATACCCTGACTCATTATATTCCATAATGTATATGTAATATCAGGTTCGTTTGGTAAAAATTGGAAAAGATAGTTACACAATGGAATACAGTTCCCCTAACAAGGCCGCGTTTTAACAAAAAAAAACAAACTCCTTATTTGGATGTACTTCCAAATTAAGGACCGTATCTACGCATCTCTCTCTAACTGCGTATCAGTGAGTAGCCAGTTGTGTGTATGGTCTATGAAACCTAGCCCAAATTAGCCAAAACAAATGAAACTTCACTTAATCGTGAGTAGTCAAATTTCTACTGGAGTTACAGTTTGACTTAACTTCCCCCTCGTCCCTCGTACATAACAAAAAGTATATTCGCAGTTGCTTCATTCATACAGATTATAAAAATTGATAGAAAAACTGGTAGTTTCTATTGATCTAAATAGCTTGAAGTATGTTTGGATCAAAGACTTACATGGTACATATGTACATACAATTTCAAAAAACAACCAACAAGGTCACTATTATCTAGGCAGGTGCAAGAGGTTGTACGAAAGCTCAACCAGAAATTGACTCTATGGTTCTCAAACGTGCGGCAGGCGGAGACGTCCAGGTTATTGTTATTCGGCGTGAAGGTTATTCTAAAGCACCACTAGATTTATATGCAATGAATTACTATGTTTGCTGTATACATACAGTGACTAGGTATAGGCAAGCACCGATAAGTAAATCGCACAGTGTTGCCCATCAAATACTACTAGATGAACCTAAGGAGGCATCCCTGATGGGGTTGCCAGGTGACGCCATGGTTCCGAAATTCTAAGATAAGAAAGAAGAACTGAGAGAAGGACCCTCCAGTAAGAGCGAACTCAAAAAAGTATACAGACAAGTCTAAAACGAAGAAATCCTAGAAAATCCCTTTCGATAAGCTAGCTAAAAGCGTCGATATTTTCTGTAACATCCAGACAACACACAGCGATCAATTCAGCAAGTGTTGATTCTAATTTGGTGCCTGATTGCGTAAGCATCTCAAATGGGATGAGTTCCCAGAGACCATTAACATTAGTCTGGAATCCCAGCCACTGGGCCGTGAAGAAAAACGACGCGGCAAACCATCTGGCGAGAATAACTTCGTCATAACCAGTAGTCTAATGGATACATAATAAGTCCAAGAAATGGTGCCAAAGATCACCAGAACAGAGACAAGAAAAAGAGTTCTTAAAGGAACAGAGACCTCCAGCTACTACAGGTCTATTGAATAATGGCAAGGGGGCTGTCAAACTAATAGGAAGTCTCCTGATCAGTCATTGTATGTAGACCAAATAGGCATATGTAT
>SMLS01053093.1:0-10618 GCA_004785975.1 Popillia japonica
TTTGACAATATTAATTTACTCGATAATATAATCAGATATTTACATCAATATTTTACCACCACACTACATGTAAGTTAGCACTTGGTTAAGTTAAATGCATTATTATTGTAATTATTGTAAATATGTATACATGTACCAGTATTGCACGGGAATATCTTAAAATGTTCCATTATTGCATTCAATCAAGTAATACATTTTAAAATTACATTAGTGAGATGTTTCCAATACCCATTTTATATATTTGTTAATATCTCACTATTGCAATGCAAGTGCCCAGCGCCGCCCCGAGGGCGGGGCGACGGGCGTTTAAAATACATAAATGCTAAATTGTGTCGGCAAACGTGTTTGTCTATTGTTTTCGCGCCGAGAGCCGCCCGCTCAGTTTGCGATTTTTGTCACCGGACATATAAGAAAGCCGAAGATGTCCGATGCATATAACGCGGCTCTATGGAAACTATTATTGATATGAATCCAGCAGCACGGGGAGACATTACTTTACAAATAGAGTGTATATACCGACCCGTTCGAAAAAGAAGGGATACATCTAGCAGGCTGTATCTTGACAAGAATATAGACGTGTGTAGCGTGTAGTGAGTTATCGGTGGTTATCGTTGTTATAGATGGTTAGATGCGGCTGCCATCATTTTTTTTTATACTACCAGTGGCCATTTTTAGGTTTGCTTTTCTATATTGGTTGGTTATGGTTTTTTTCGCGCCCCTCCCCCTCCCCCCTCCTCCCCCTGCAGCCTGAACATTCGAACATTGTTATAATATTGTCTAGAAATCACGCATTGTTTTCGAAATTACAAATTAGTGGTACGTCAATGCTTTGTTAATAGCAATGATGCTTAGCAAATCGTCCCCATGGAACAAAAATAAGAATCTTTGTAAAAGTAAATAGTAATACGACAAAGCCAAAGTAGATGAAGAATTTAATAATTCAAGGAGAAGGGGAGAGAGGGGAGGGAGCTGGAAAGCACAGAGATACCAATGTTGAGAGCAGGGAAGAGGACTGGAACCTGACACGTAAACTAATTTTCGTGTAAAAATTCAATGGACCGCGAAGCTATATACTTTGAGGCCGTACGAGTAACGCAACCCAGACTAATGAAACTAATTCTCCACCAACTCACGCAGGTACAAAACGATATGGGTAATAGGTCTTATGGCCCAGCGGCTGCACGTGGTTATCCGCCCTTGGAGAAAGGAAAAAACCAACGATGTCAACATATTGTTGCAAAAAATTGTGCAATAAACCACATACTATTACAAGAAATACAAACGAATTAGAAGAATTTAATGGATGGGACTTTCTTGAATAGTTCATTCTAAATCTGACGAAAAATGGTTTAATATTTTAGACTCGCTGTAATATGTATGCGGTGTTCATTGTACAGTGGACCCTCAATTAACCGACCTCCTTTAAACCGACTCCTCTGTTTAACCGACCATGCGCCCGACCGTCCGTCTGTGTGGTATAACGCTCCGTACTCAGTTGACTGTCTGTCTTTCAGCAGTGCGCATTGTTTTATGTCCTCCTATGCAATTTCATCTCTACGTTTTTGAATTTAAAGTTACAGTACTGTGTAGTGCTATACTGTTTCATACATCGTGTTAAAAACTTTTAAACTCAACACAAAAAATTGCCTCAAATCCGAAGAGGAAACGTGTTGTGTGTACAATAGAACAGAAATTAAACGTTTTGCAAAGGCTGGACAAAGGTGAGTCCGTTGCTAATAAATTAGCTTCTGCAATAGGTGTAGGAATAACAACGATTAAAGACTGGAAAAATAATCGTAAGGATCTTGAATCGTTTTGCTTGACAGTGGAAAGAGAGAAAGCTGTAAAAAAATAGAAGAACTTTGAAAAAACCTAAACTTGAGTTTTAGATGACGAAGTCTGGGTTTGGTTTTGCCAGGAAAGACATAAGGGGACCCTTTTCTCTTGCCCAATTATAAAAGAAAAAGCGTTTCGGCTCCACAAAAAACGGTGGCGATGAAAGTGATTTCACCGCCAGTGACGGGTGGCTCCATCGTTGGAAAAACCGTTACGGTGTTAGGCAAATTTGTATTTCTTGCGAAAAATCTTTTGCTGATGATGATGCGAGTAGGGAATTTATTTAAAAGTTTGATCATTTCAGAAAATGACTTGTCAGCCAATCAGCTCTACAATGTCGACGAGACAGGTCTTAACCATAAAATGCTGCCTAAAAAAACCCTAGCATCTACAAATGAAACAGTTGCAGGCATAAAACAGGCTAAGAACAGGCTTACTATCGCAACATGCAGTAACGCTATTGGTGATCATAAATTGCCGTTTGTAATCGGCATCTCCTCTATAATTATCCGACCTTTTTAGCGTTCAGACCCATGCTCTGGTCCCGAAGTGACGCTTAATCGAGGTTCTACTGTATGATTTAAAATTAAAAGAGATTATACGGTAGGTATCCGTACAAAAATAAAATGCCTTTCTGAAACTTGGTATACTAGAATAAAATTGCTCTCTAAACAACTTCCTATGTTGGCTATTTTAACAGTTTTGTTTGTAAAACATCATGTAGAAGATCGAATGAACTATATCTTTTATATTCGCCTCTGTATTTGCTGGTATACAATATTCTGCAATTAATACGAAAAGTATCAACATGTGAGTTTTTAAATTTCACTTTAAGCAGTACCACATGTTCACTATAGCTCGTATGAGAGATCTTTTAGCAAAAACCGGTATTTGTAATTATCGTGTTCCCTTTTTTGTCCCTGTAATCTTAATCTATATCTAATAAATATAAATTATCAATCATGCGCCCACAACTCTATTTCTATATATGTACCTATTTAAAATAAATTAAAGGTATCAGCAAAATATAATAATACAAACATTTTCAAGTAAGTAGGTACTCATTTATTAAAATAAATATTATAAAATATTTTATCGAGTTTCTCTATGAAAATATCTACGTCACTTTTTACAATTCCTATAGACGCTGCAGCAGTTAAATAAGGAACGTCACACTTATTGCAATGTGTTCCCCATCCTAAAAAAGCATATATTACATTGTTAATATAGATACACTAAAATTATGAATTATAAATCAGTACAAGAATAAGTAGATGCTAACGCAAAAGTTTCGATAAATCGTGTACAAAAATAATGCTTACTTTCAAATGTAAAATTACTAATTATTTTTCTTTCATTCGCTGTTACTACCCGAGCTCCAGACACATTTCTTACATATAACATTGGTCCTATTTGTAAGAGATGCAACTGTGGAACATTACTTAACGTCAGAGCTGCAAATTATACATTTATACACATGCTGTAGTTACTTCATCCGACAATAGTAAATTACCAATAGAAATTGGATTTCCAGGACTTTCAATAATTCTTTCGTTATATTTGTTAGACAACTTCAACATTTCAAATTTCAAATATTTATACATTGTTTCACATTCATCCAAAAGTTCTACATATTTTTTTCGTCCCATATGTAATAATGTAATGGCGGTATCTATAGCAGCGCAATTTGACATTTGCTCTATAAAATGGATACAAAATAAGTTTTTCAAAGACGTATACACGTTAAAAAAAACCTGAACAAATATCAATGAATTTGGAAAATATTTCATTATTGAAAGAAACGATAATTGCGCCTCCTACAGGTACACATAAATTCTTATCTGTGCTTTGCACAAATATATCTACGCGGCCCCTTCTAAAACAATATTTTTACATTAAATATATCAATATTTGAAGGCCTACACACATGCTTGCTTTGTTTATTCTCTTCATTAAATTTCGATTGGATAATCCATATGCATTGTTTATTAAATGGTAAATATTGTTTTTATCGCAGATTTCAGCAATAACTTCAATATTGTCACATGCTCTAGGTGCAAAGCAGGACGTGGTAGATACGATACAGCTAATTTTTTCTGCGCCAATGCGTATTATATGTTCTTGAATACAGTCAATATCAGTAGTATGCTCACCATTGTGACACTTTGTATCCACAATAACCGGTATAAACCCTTAAAAATAATATTATTTGTTACTTTCTTGATAATCCCTGTTACCTTAGATATTACCGGCAGATACTATGCCTTTAAAACATGATTTTTGATCTATACGTGACCATATTACATAGCGTGCGTTTGGTTTTAGAGCCCGGAAAGTTAGGACGCTAAAGATTACACTCATTCCTGTCGCTACAGGTATTACGGCACATTCGAATGGTCGTTTAATACCTTAAAGAGTTATTACATTAGCATTACATACAGCTCATTATCTTTAATCTAGTAGGATATCAAAATAATTGTTTTCTTATCTACCATCTATACAGTTCGAAATTCATGTATCAGCTAGTTTTCCGCCATATCTACAGTTTACTCTAAACTTTAATGATTAGTTAATAGAAATTTCAGAAAAATCATTTTTTTCACAATCATGAATCCAAATAAACACCCATAAACGTATCAACAACTTATTTATGTGCAGGAAATGTAGAACATTCAAAAATGTTTGCTCTGTTGTGACTTCAAAACGATATACAGCTATGCTCATATGTATTAGACGCCCAACCTATTCCGCGGGTACAATATAGAAGTGTAGGAAACTTTTATGTTTAGTGTAGTTGCGTTGGCAAGAGTGATTTTAGAGAGAGAGAGAGACAGAGTGTGTGTCGCGGAGGGAACAAGTTCGCGTAGTAGGGGTTATGTTATGTTTGAAATTTGATCTTTTATTCATTGTTAATGTAATTTGTTCTAATAGTTTAAACGGAAATATATATCTTACCGAAGGAATAAAACAAAAAACCAGTTAACAAAAGTGTTTTTAAAGAGATTTTATTAGTAAATTTTAATATTTGGTTGTACCACCTCTAGCTTTAATGACGGCACGCACCCTTCTAGGCATACTAGCTACAAGTCTGTAACATTCTTCTTGACTTATTGAGTTCCAAGCTTCCCTAATTTTTGCTTTTAACATGTCTTTGGAATTACACTTAAATTTGGACACTTTTAGCTTTAGAATACCCCAGAGGTGTTCAATTGGCAACAGATCGGAACTCTGTGCAGGCCACTTCAATACTCGAACGTTGTTTTTCAGAACCAACTTGCCACCGCTCGTGACTTGTGACACGGCGCGTTATCCTGTTGGAAAATGTAATCCTTTGTATGTAATCTTCATTAAAGGGTTTTAATGCGGACGGCTCCAACACTTCGTCCAACATTTCAATATAGCGGTGGCTATTCATCCGGCCCTCGCACAAGAACAACTCTCCAACCCCTGTGGCAGTCATGCAGCCCCAAACCATAATACTACCGTCGCCAAACTAACTGTATGGTATAATACATTCTGCATTATATGTCTCGTCCGGTCTTCTGTGAACGTACCGAGCACCAGGCTGTCCGAAAACCTGTACAGAACAAGAAATTACTCAATAATTCAGTATTCATTATTTAAACAAATGTGGTCGACAGAATTGTTTTCTTACGTTTATAAGAATAACAGACATCAGTCCGAACATACCTCTATATTATATTCGTCCGACCAAATAATCTTTGCCCAGTCATCAACACTCCAATTTTGGTATTGTTTGGCCGATAATAATAATAATCGTGTCTTTTTGTGTTCTTCAGTGAGATGGAGTTTTTGGCGAGCGTAAACCAACACTACTGAGCCTTCTTCTCACTGTCTGTGCCGAAACGGCAATTCCATGCTGCACTAGAAGCTCGTTGGCGAGAAGATTTTCTCCTATCATGCGAGGAGATTCGCTGTAACAGCCGATCTTGTGCGGCCGTCGTAGCACGTTTGCGACCGTTTCTTCGTTTGCTTGTAAACATACCAGTCTCCCAGTAATGTGTAATGGTCGTACGGACCGCATATCGCGCACATTTCATTCTTTTTGCTATTGCGGCTAAAGTAATGTTTTGCGAATGTAGTAATATGACTTGCCCACGTTCGGCTTGTGTTAATTCGCGAACTTTTGGCATTATTTTTTACTCAAATCTATGAGGGCGAAATAAAAAAATATTATAAACCAGCAGTCACTTATACAAACTCACAGTGATACTTTCTTCGTCAAACGCACGATATAAACTGACTGTAAATGAAGGATTATTCTTACCTGCTATTTACAAATATACCTTCATTATGCATTACAATTGCCTTAACTATATACCCTATAACACGAACCTCATTTATTTGCGTTAGAATTTCATAGAAAAATGAATAATGGGTTTTTCCAGGGGTGTCTAATAAATATGAGCATAGCAGTATGGTACATTTAATTTAACAATTCCCCGCAAAAAAGTTCATAGTAGTTAAGTGTGGCGATCTTGGTGGACATGCAATGAGACCTAGAAGGGGAAAATCGAATTGTCCAACCCCCTCTGGAAATTGTTCCGAGATATGTTCCTTGACATTTGCACTGAAGTGAACTGGTGCACCATCAATCTGAAGCCACATCTGCTATTTTACAATGATGTTCGGTTAAGCGTAGAAAATCGTCACTTAAGAAATTTAAGAATACCTCCCCGATTACGCGATCGTCAAAGGAAAGTTCCAACCACAAAACCATGTACTACTCCACCCAAATCATTGATACTCCACTTGTGCTGAGAACTACCAATATAGACTTCATGGACATTTATTGTGTCATAAAAATGAAAATTATGTCTGTTCACAAAACCATTTCTGTAAAATGTCCACTAAGTAGTCTGTAAACAGCATAAATTTTCGTTTTCTGTGCATGCTGTGCCTGTTGACAAAAAGTAATTCTTTTGTAAAAATCATATTCGGTAAGTTCTTGATGCAATTGCATATGATAGTGATGGAACTTATTTTGCAGACATTTCCAACGGATGATTTCTTTAATGCGAGATCCTTACTTAGCCTTAGGCTAATTTGTGAATTTTCGACCACTGTAGAAATAAGTAGTAGAAGTAGAAATAAATAATTCATTCCGTTAAAAAAAATAATTCATTAATAATCCAAAAGTAAAATTAATTTTAAAATGCGTCCTTTTATTCTCATTAACATAACGTCAATCAAAATTTCTGTTTAGTCAACACTATAGCTACAATCAAAGACCGGAATCTTAAAAGAACACCTTGTATAGGTTAATCCGAAATCTTCTTTAACGTCTTTTATGTTAATAATAGTAGTAACCGTACAATTCTGTGACCATGTTTAACATATAAAACATATTAAAATCTTCCCAGATTTATAACATATATGTCTTCTGCGGAATCAGTTACTTTCCATGATAATTACGTAGTTCCATGTACAACCTCTTCTGTCTGTGGTAAGCACAGTGGCCATGGCTTCCAAGTTGCATAGCTTGTGAGACTACTGTTGCAACTATTACTGTGTAATTTTGTATGTGTAAATGCGTTTTTTATCATTAGTTATTATTATTATTAACTGCATTATAAATTGCAGTATATCACAAAAACAAATACACAAACTACAGTAAGAACTACCAAATATACTGAAATAGTATAGATATGTAAGACAGCAAATACTTTACACACATATACATATCTGTATTAAATACTCTAGTTTATTTAAGATGACATTAGGCCTAACTCTTTAAAGTAAACAGTAATAACAAAAGTATCATTTCTCTATTCTCTCAGATTACATATCTTCGAAAAGTATAGACAGAAGGCAAAAACTTTCTTGGTATTATTATATTATAGTTTGTGTTCATTATACTTACCCATTAATTTAATTAATTCACTTAGAAGTGAATTTGCTAGCTGGTTAATTATAATACCAGCATCAGAGTGGATTTCTTCCTTTTTTAATCTCTTTACGTCAAATATACTACATCCATGATGTATGTTGCAATTACGCTTAAACACCATATCTTAAACATATCACATCTTAAATATATATATGTTGCATGATATTCTGTTTTCAGAACCAACCATTAATCAGTATGTTTTTTAAATTTGTATGTCTTGTTAATTCCAACAATAGATCTTCTATCATTTTATCTGTCCAGCCTTCCTCAGGTAGTTTTTTCTAAACATAATACATAATACCTACATATAATTACATTTTTATATAAAACATATACTTGCATGATATAAAAGGGAATCTATTATCTTATGTTTAGTATTTATAGCATCTTGTCCTTTTTTTATATATGAATCTGACAGAATATTTTTGTAAACAGAGAGATCCATTCTTAAAGTTGCAACAACGAAATATGCAAAGAAGCTCCGATTGTGGATTTTAACCAATTTTAACTAACATCCTATTCTAGGATAAAGCATAGCAAGTAAATATACAGAGTCAAAAGAAACTATAGAAATTGTTTACAATACTTATCACAGATGTAATCAGATGTCATCATAACTGTCACATAACTTATCAATCGTTTTTAATAACCTAGAAAAGGTATTTTGACGTGGTACAGTTTGTATCAAGTTTGTATTGTATTGGATTGCTAGCACTCGAACATGATTGGTCAAAGTTTAAGCTTCGACCAATCATAGTGGAATGTTATCAGCTGGTCTATTAGCCCATTAGCCCAGTGATAATTTAGTTTTGCTATGATTTTGCTTGGGTTTTCTTTGGTTTTGCCATGGTTTTACTGTAGAGATTGGTAGAGACGGTAGATAAAAATTCGGCTGGCGATCACTATTTTTATAAATAATGGAGCAAATTTCATATATATGTACTAATTGTGGTACTCCAGTAAATGATTTATTTAAGGAATACAGCCCATCAGTATTGAAATTAACAAAATGTGTATGTGTACTTTTAGTAATTAATCATGTTATACTTGTATTACATTTACATGTATTTTAGTTGAAGTGTATGGAAGTTGTTGATAAATATGTAGAATATGATCCAGTAATAGTGATAATTGATTTAGTACTCCTCCGGAAGGAGGCTTATAGGCATGTATTATACAATACACAATTCAAGGTATACTACTTACGTAGAAATATCTCATTAGATTTTACACACCAAATATTGATTTCAGTTTCACTGGAAATTATGCATTATAATACATATAATTGAAGCATATTATGAATGGATTCTAAAATTTCCATCAAATAGTATACAAAACAAAAGCTTGGAAATTTTAGATAATATTAAAGAATTTACTATAAATGATTTAATATTTTATAAAATTTATATATTATTATTTATGCGTAAGTATATCCAAGCTGCAATACAATTTTAAGAATAAAAATTGCAAGATATATTCTTATGCTTACTGTTATAATTTACTATTGATGCCATGTTCCAAATGGGCATACATACATATTACTACCAGATGACCAGTAAGTAGTTCACAAACTATCATTTTTAACAACATATAATTACTTCAAACTTCTTTAAGTTGAATAATCTAAAAATGACACCTGTGTTGCAGTTTTAATTCATAGAAATACTAGTTTAATTTTAATATAATTATGTACTACAATGTTATTTTTATTTTTTAGAAACATTATCGTTCATATTTGTTTTGTATATCCTTACTATACTGTATAACAAAGCATATAATATGAACAAGCCATATGGAAAATTATTGTTGGAGATTTGGAAATGTAGAACGTTATCTAATTTTGGTGTATTTCTACTATTGCCCTCTTTAATATGGGGTAGTCGTCAAATGTTAGAGAACAGCCTTACTTTTGTTATACTATTTACAACATTATCAGAGTTATTTGGATATGGAGGTAATAATAATAATTATACAGAACAGATCCATAAAATATGGCTACACGATAACGTCTTCGGATCATCAACAGAATTGTTGGCTTTGATTCTGACTCGGCTTTTACAAAATTTCTTGATTATATAAGCTGATTCATTTTGCATGCTCCATGCAAAATTTAAATTTACACTTTATTTCCAATAACAAGTGACTGTTGAGGATCAACACGTTCTGTTGAGTATGAAGATAAAAAAATGGATCTACGATCCAATGACACTTCAAAGTTTTGTGTTGGTTTTGTGTGAAGTTTCCAACCATTCTGACTGTCTTTACTTTTTATGGCCGTCATATTGGATTTTCATGTCAGAAAGACATTTATGATTAATCATTTATGAGTGTTTAGAAAAATTTTTTAGATGATGGGTTAGTCAAAAATTGAAGCGTTAAACAGTAAAGTAAAAATATTTACCAACTGAGAATACAGCAAAGGCATGAACAATATATGTTATCCTTACATTTTAAGAATGAAAATCAACTAGATTTTTTACAAATCAAATTTTGTAACGGTATGTTAAAAGCAATAATAATGGAAAACAACGATAAACCAGTAATTGGGACAGTTGTGTTCATGAATTCGAGTTGAGTTTTTGGATATGCTAAATTGTAAAGTGACATCCATTTCTATCCATTACGTAGAACATTTTCACAAAGGGTCAAGTAATTTTGCTCTGTAGTTATTTTTTTCTTACAGTATAGTTTAGTATAGTCAAAGACAAATTACTGGCGTGTTTGATGACTTTCAAATTCTTCCACTCCCACCTGGACTACTCCGTGAATCTAGACGGTGTTAACCAGGATCAAAGCCATCGTTTCTACAGCAACGTAAAAGAGATGGAGATGAGATACTAGACATGCTAAAACACTACTATAAGAGAAAAC
>SMLS01053100.1:0-13519 GCA_004785975.1 Popillia japonica
TTTTCGAAATCACATTTTCACATTTTTTATTTATGGTAAGCCCGATGTTACCCTGCACTTTAGCACACGATTCCTGAAATGTGTCCACATATTCAACGGATTCTATTAAACTCAAAGATGTGTTCTCCAATGCTAAAATAGTTGTTGGAACAAAATCGTAGTTGCATTTAATGAATGACAATTGCTGGGGCAGTAGTTTCTCGTTGAACAATCTTTGCGATTCCGTAACACATTGAGAAGAATCCGTAATCTCTGAAACGACGGTTTTTATTTCTGCAAAATGATCAGCATAAAATATGGCAGCATTCAACCATGTCCCCCATCTTGTGGTTACAGGTCGAGGAGGAAGTGGTCTATCTGGCAGTCGGTCCTTGTACATCTGAATACGTAGCGGAGCCTTTAAAAACACTTTCTTCACATTACTAATTAATTCGTTGACCATAGGGAATTGGTTTCGTATTTCTTCAGCAACCCTATTGAGACCATGAGCAAGGCATGTGACATGAAGTAGGTTCGGATAGAACACCTTCAAATTTATAGCACTTCGAACCATATATGGTGCTGCGTCTGATACTAGCAGTAATGTTTTCTCCAAAGGAACTGCTTCAGGCAAAAAAAAATTACTTAATCCTTCTTGAATAAATCTTGACATTGCTACATTGTTTGTCTTTTCAAGCTGTTTTGAAGAAATTAAATATGATCTGTTAGAGACATTATCCTTCAAGATTCCAATCAAAAGATGAGCTATGTAACGCCCAGCATTATCCGTTGTCTCATCGACTACTATATAAAAATGATTATCTCCGATTAATTTTCTTATTTTGCTTACTGTGTCAATATAAGTACTATTCACTTCACCTTTTCTTAAAGTACTTTCATCGGGAATGTTATATGTGCAATAGCTTTTAAGAAAGGATTTAAAATTTGTATTATTCAACTTATTAAGGGGAATATCTGCACTGACTAAAGCGCGACATAACTCTTCATTAAATATTTTCTGGTCAGTCTTCTTTGTTCCTAATTCAATACATTGTAAAATTGACTGGTTCTTGAGTCTACAATTTTTCAGTTTGGCAGCATGTGAAGATGTTTTGACATGTTGGTCTACTTGAAATTTTTTTTCACAGGGAATCTGAAAAGAATAACATAACATTTCAACACTAGTCTTGGAAATGCTGTCAATACATTTTTAATAATTTATTTCTATTATTAACCGTTACCTACAAATCACAAAATATCTATTTTCTTTACTTTACATTACATTACAATAAGATAACTTAAAATAAGTACTTACAATTTTGCAACACACTGTACAAAACACTTTCTCGTTCTCCAGACGAAGTTCAGTGTGAGATTTGATCCAAGCTAATGTACCGTTGTTAACTTTTGGCATGTTTAAGCGAACGTTTTCACTATACACTCGTATTTACGATTGTTTGGGTGATTCACTGATTCCTCGTTTTAAATGAAGCCACAACCTTATACTTTGCTGAACGATGCAAAACTCCCGCTTTTGAGAGCTTCTTTGTAATACCACGGAAATTCTATGTAAATTAGAGTGGGGCACAATTACGATTTACGATGACTGCACTTGAATAATATCTTAAATAAACACCTTTTATGCGTAAAATGCCGCACTTCGCTTTTAACGGTCGTAAGAAATGAATGCTTTGTTACATATTGCTAACTGAAAAAACTGACTGCTCTTGCGCAGCTGTAAAGAAACCGGGGAACTAAAGCATAACTGGTTGCATAACTGAACACCTACTATTTACAATCTATAGGAACTGGGAATTCCTACATTATTTAAACAACGAAAGTTGTCGTTTACTGTCTACCCTCCAAATTTTTCTCCCCGGGTGTCCTACAATCGCAAAGAAAGTGCCGGCGCTGTTGGTGAAGCAATAAATTATGGAAATTTTAAACGGCACTGTCATATCCCGTAAGAAGCAGGGAAAGCCCAGAACATTTGATTATGTATTTACTAACGTAAATTGTATATTATATTACAATTTACGTACAATGCTTTCTTTATATCTATATACTATATAAACATGTAAACCGAAAGAAACAGAAATTATGCATTAATATGCAAAATACCTTCAGATATGCATTAAAAGGGAAAAATGCATATTATATGCAAAATATGCACATTGCATATAATCCGGTCTTTACTTATTAGCTACGAAATATGCAAAGAATACTTACAGAATCTGCACCGTATTCTCGTTGAGGTGAGAAAAATCTGGAATTTCGATGAGGTTACAGCTGACGATTTTTCTGAAAGCATTAAATTAAAAAAAATAATTTAATCTACGAGATAAAATAAAAAATTAAACAATTTTTTCCTCCTGCCTTAAATCTACGCATACAAATCACGTCACCTTATCTCCTTGGCGAGTCTGATCTTCACCACACTTCTCCCCACAAAAACGTGGTACAATTTGCATAAAATAATTTAAATTTTCTCTGGGAGAGTCGCACAGGAAAAAAAATATATCGAAGCTTGTTTTCCTCCACGCATATACCCACACAACAAATTTCTCACCTTCCTCTCATCATCCTGGACCTGTCTACTTAATAACGGAGATTCCTGACGACGTCGTCAGAATATTTTATCGAGCGGATTGAGTTGCGTACATTTCCGGCGTTTCGTTCTAACACGAGACGAAAGATGGATTTTTCATTCTGAGAAAATTAGAAATAAGCATCGGGATACTACGTTTCAAAAAAATGGAATTGGAATTTATATATAATAATTATACAGGCTGTCCCAAATCGAGTGGGATTGCATGGACATCTTCCTTATTATTGAAAATAGAGATTTGTTTAAATGGGCAATGTTTTGCAGTTTTATGCGCTGATCTAGAATCTGTTTTGAAAAATTCAAAATTTTGAACCATTCAGAAGTTATGTCAAAAAAATCAAAAATGGCCATTTTCTTCTAAGTCGAATATCTCCGTAAGTATAAAAGTTACGAAAAAAAGTTTCATATAAAAAGCAATATGCTCGATACAAGCAATTCAAAATCAATGTCAAACAGAAATTCAAGATGGCGGCTTTCGAGATAACCATAACAACTTTCTTAAGTTAAATAGGCGCCATATTGGATTTTTATACCACTAAATAAAGTTTTTTATCCTCTTTTCATCCATATAACATAACCTATAATTAAATAACGAAATACTACTTTAATTAACAGTTTTACATTTTAATCAAGTAGACTTGCATGAACCCAAACAATATCAAATGAATTACAAAAAACAACAAATCTCAATTTTAAAATTTATAGATAATGCTCAAAATGGCGACCATTGTTTGCTATGCATAATTCAGAACGTTTAATAATACTTCGAGTAACTTTCCGTAACGTATTTCCATTAATACTTGCCCACGCTTCTAGCACTGCTTCGCGCAGCTCTTCAACATTATTATAATTATGATGACTTCCGTATACCTTACCTTTTAATAAACCCCACAAAAAAGTCAAGGGGTGATAAATCTGCTGATCTGGCGGGCCATCTAGTGGTGGTGTTTGTAGCAATAACCTTATTCTCAAATAGATCATTTAAATAAGTTATTACATTTCGGGAATTGTGGGCTGGACATCCATCTTACTGATACCAAAGCCCACTCCTCTCTGCCAAAAGTGAGTCATCTACGCAATCTTCTATTGTTGTTTCAATAATTTCTAAATACCGCTGAGCAGTCAACGTTCGGTCAAAGATTACAGGCCCAATTAAATGACTTCCCATTATACCACAAAATACGTTAAAACGAATCGAACTTGATTTCGATGTGTCACTACAACATGCGGATTTTCTGTAGACCAGTAGTGTTCAGTATGTCGATTAAATACTTCGCAATTAGAGAAATGAGATTCATCTGTCCATAATACTCGACCTGTGAAATTATTTGTTTCTCTACTTTTGCGGACAAACCGCCTACAAAATGCTAGCCTGCGGTTGTAATCTTGTGGTCCTAAAGTTTGGACACCATGTAACGTATAAGGGCGAAATTTGTGCTTTTTTTAAATTCTTCATGCTGTAGATTTGGATACATTAACCTGTGCTTCTATTTCTCGATTTGAGATACTTGGATTAGCCGCAACAGAAGCCTATGTTAATAATTCACCATTACGGTTACGATCTTGTACTAATACAAAATTATTTTCCCTAGTTTTGATGGACTTTTTCAAACTTCCAGACAGCTGCATATTCATGTCTAGTCGTTTGAATGTTTTTATGTTTGGTTGCCTTCTATCCGGAAAATTAGTTAAACAAGTTTGGCTGGCAAGACGAGAAATTTATGGCACTTGATAAATGTACAAATCATATTCTTCAATTGAATAATTCGCCATACTTTTTATAATCTAGCACAAGTAATATTTCAGCTTTATTTAATGGAAATACGTAACGGAAAGTTACCCGAAGTATTAGTAAACGTTGTGAATTATGCATAAGAAACAATGGTCACCATTTTGAAGATTCTCTATAAATGTTAAATAACATTTGTTGTTTTTTGTATTTCATTTGATATTGTTTGGGTTCATGCAAGTCTACTTGATTAAAATATAAAACTGTTAATTAAAGTAGTATTTCGTTATTTAATTATAGGTTATGTTACATGGACGAAAAGAGAATAAAAAGCTTTATTTAGTGATATAAAAATCCAATATGGCGCCTATTTAACTTAAGAAAGTTGTTATGGCTATCTCGAAAGCCGCCATTTTGAATTTCTGTTTGACATTGATTTTGAATTGCTTGTATCGAGCATATTGCTTTTTATATGAAACTTTTTTTCGTAACTTTTATACTTACGGAGATATTCGACATAGAAGAAAATGGCGATTTTTGATTTTTTTGACATAACTTCTGAATGCTTCGAAATTTTGAATTTTTAAAAACAGATTCTAGATCAGCGCATAAAATTGCAAAACATTGCCCATTTAAACAAATCTCTATCTTCAATAATAAGGAAGATGCCCATGCAATCCCACCCGATTTGGGACACCCTGTATATTGTAGTGTTTCTCAAGACTACCCACTGCAGCTCTTGTGTACATTTTATGTGTGTTTTACTGCAAATTTATGTTTTCATGGCTTTGTTACAACATTATCTCGCTGCTAATCCTTTACAGATCTACAGTGTTTCGTTAGTAAAAGTCTTCGTTAAAGCAGAAATATGCTGAACCACGATTCTCTTCTATTTTCTTTGTTTTCCTACAACTTTCTTTGATTTTTCTTTATTTATTTCGATTTTCCTCTATTTCCTTCAAATTTTTGCGATTTTTTAATTTTTTTTATTTTCAATTTCTTTAATGTTTCCGATTTTCTTCGATTTACTTGGATTTTGTCAGATTTTCTTAGATTTTGATTTGCTTCGATTTTGTTCTATTGTCTTCAAATTTTGTTTGGATTTCTTCGACCTCTTTTGATTTTATTCAATTTTCTTGTGTTCATTTTTTTTGTTTCTTGGATTTTTGATTTTTTCTACTTTCATCTATTTTCTGAAATATTATTAGATTTTATTAATGTTTTCTTGGATCTTCTTAGATTTTAATATCCTGCGATTTTCTTCTATTCTTTTCAATTTTATTAATATATGTATATTAATTTTATTTAAATTTTTCTCAATTTCCTTCGGCTTTCTTCGATTAACTTCTTTTAATTTTCTTTGATGTTTTTTTTTATAATTTCATATATTATTTCGTAACTTTTTTTTGATTTTCTTAAATTTTCCTTATTATTTTTTCGTTTTTTTTTGATTATTTTAGTTTTTCAATTATCTAGGACTTTCTCAGACTTTCTTAGATTGTGATTTCTTTCAATTTTCTTCTATAGTTTTCAATGTTGCGTGAATTTCTTCAATTTTCTTTAATTTTCTTTGATTTTATGGTTTTTGTTCTTTTTACGATTTTCTTAGATCTTAGTTTTTTTGTAAATTTTGCTTTTTGACGATTTTCTCGATTGTTTTCGATTGTCTTCGCATTCCTTTTATTTTCTTCAATTTGCTTCCATTTTCCTAGATTTTCTTTGGTTCTCTTCAATTCCCTTTGATTATATTCGGTTTTCTTCAATTTTCTTTAATTTTCTGTGATTTTGTTTTTTGTTATTTTTACGATTTTCTTAGATCTTCTCAGATTTTTGTAAATTTAGATTTTTTTTTCGATTGTTCTCGATTTTCTTCGCATTTCTTTGATTTTCTTCAATTCCCTTTGATTACATTCGATTTTCTTCAATTTGCTTTGATTTTCTGTGATTTTATTGTTTTTGTTCTTTTTACGATATTCTTAGATCTTCTCAGATTTTTGTAAATTTTAATTTTTTTCGATTTTTGTCGATTGTTTTCGATTTTCTTCGCATTCCTTTTATTTTCTTCCATTTACTTCCATTTTCCTAGATTTCTTTTGTTCTCTTCAATTCCCTTTGATTATATTCGATTTTCTTCAATTTTCTTTGATTTTCTTTAATTTTCTGTGATTTTGTTTTTTGTTATTTTTACGATTTTCTTAGATCTTCTCAGATTTTTGTAAATTTAGATTTTTTTTTCAATTATTCTCGATTTTCTTCGCATTTCTTTGATTTTCTTCAATTTGCTTCTATTTTCCTAGATTTTCTTTGGTTTTCTTCAATTCTTTTTGATTACATTCGATTTTCTTTAATGTTCTATGGTTTTTGTTCATTTTACGGTTATCTTAGGTTTTCTCAGATTTTCGTAAATTTTGATTTTTTCCATTTTTCTCGATTTTTCTCGATTCTCTTCACATTCCTTTGATTTTCTTCAATTTGCTTCTATTGTCCTAGATTTGCTTTGATTGTCTTCAATTCTCTTTGACTATATTCGATTTTCTGTGATTTTATGGTTTTTGTTCTTTTTACGATTTTCTTAGATCTTCTCAGATTTTTGTAAATTTAGATTTTTTTTCAATTGTTCTCGATTTTCTTCGCATTTCTTTGATTTTCTTCAATTTGCTTCTATTTTCCTAGATTTTCTTTGGTTTTCTTCAATTCCTTTTGATTATATTCGATTTTCTTTAATGTTCTATGATTTTATCGTTTTTGTTCCTTTTACGGTTATCTTAGGTTTTCTCAGATTTTCGTAAATTTTGATTTTTTTCCATTTTTCTCGATTTTTCTCGATTCTCTTCACATTCCTTTGATTTTCTTCAATTTGCTTCTATTGTCCTAGATTTGCTTTGATTTTCTTCAATTCCCTTTGTCTATATTCGATTTTCTGTGATTTTATGGTTTTTGTTCTTTTTACGATTTTCTTAGATCTTCTCAGATTTTTGTAAATTTATTTTTTTTTCGATTTTTCTCGATTGTTTTCGATTGTCTTCGCATTCGTTTTATTTTCTTCGATTTTTTTCCATTTTTCTAGGTTTTCTTTGGTTTTCTTCAATTCCTTTTGATTATATTCGATTTTCTTCAATTTTCTTTAATTTCCAGTTATTTTGTTTTTTTTTTAGGATTTCCTTAGATCTTCTCAGATTTTTGTAAATTTTAAAATTTTTGACGATTTTTCTCGATTGTTTTCGATTTTCTTCCCATTCCTTTGGTTTTCTTCAATTTGCTTCCATTATCCTAGATTTTCTTCAATTTCCTTTGACTATACTCGATTTTCTTCAATTTTCTTTAATTTCTATGATTTTATGGTTTTGTTCTTTTTACGATTTTCTTAGATCTTCTCAAATTTTTGTAAATTTTAATTTTTTCCGATTTTTGTCGATTGTTTTCGATTTTCTTCGCATTCCTTTTATTTTCTTCAATTTGCTGCCATTTTCCTAGATTTTCTTTGGATTTCTTCAATTCCCTTTGATTATATTCGATTTTCTGTGATTTTATGGTTTTTGTGCTTTTTACCATTTTCTTAGATCTTCTCAGATTTTAGTAAATTTTAATTTTTTCCGATTTTTGTTGATTGTTTTCGATTTTCTTCGCATTCCTTTTATTTTCTTCAATTTGCTTCCATTTTCCTAGATTTTCTTTGGTTCTCTTCAATTCCCTTTGATTATATTCGATTTTCTTAAATTTACTTTAATTTTCTATGATTTTATCGTTTTTGTTCTTTGTACGATTATCTTAGATTTTTGTCAGATTTTCGTAAATTTTGATTTTTTTCGACTGTTTTCGATTTTCTTCCCATTCCTTTGATGTGCTTCCATTATTCTAGATTTTCTTTGATTTTCTTCAATTCCCTTTGACTATATTCGATTTTCTTCAATTTTCCTTGATTTTTTTAAATATTCTATGATTTTATGATTTTTGTTCTTTGTACGATTATCTTAGATTTTTGTCAGATTTTCGTAAATTTTGGTTTTTTCCCCATTTTTCTCGACTGTTTTCGATTTTCTCCCCATTCCTTTGATTGTCTTCAATTTGCTTCCATTATCCTAGTTTTCTTTGATTTTCTTCAATTTTCTTTGACTATACATGATTTTCTTCAATTTTCTTTAAATTCTATGATTTTATGGTTTTGTTCTTTTTACAATATTCTTAGATCTTCTCAAATCTTTGTAAATTTTAATTTTTTCCGATTTTTGTTGATTTTTTTCGATTTTCTTCCCATTCCTTTGATTTGCTTCCATTATTCTAGATTTGCTTTGATTTTCTTCAATTCCCTTTGACTATATTCGATTTTCTTCAATTTTCCTTGATTTTTTAAAATATTCTATGATTTTATGATTTTTGTTCTTTGTAGGATTATCTTAGCTTTTCTCAATTTTCGTAAATTTTGATTTTTTTCCATTTTTTTCGATTGTTTTCCATTTTTTTCCCATTCCTTTGATTTTATTCAATTTGCTTCCATTACCCTAGATTTTCTTTGATTTTTTTCAATTTCCTTTGACCATATTCGATTTCCTTCAATTTTCTTTAATTTCTATGATTTTATGGTTTTGTTCTTTTTATGATTTTCTTAGATCTTCTCAGATTTTAGTAAATTTTAATTTTTTCCGATTTTTGTTGATTGTTTTCGATTTTCTTCGCATTCCTTTGATTTTCTTCAATTTGCTTCCATTTTCCTAGATTGTCTTTGGTTTTCTTCAATTCCTTTTGAAAACATTCGATTTTCTCCGATTTTCTTTAATGTTCTACGATTTTATGGCTTTTGTTCTTTTTAGGATTATCTTAGATTTTCTCAGATTTGCTTCCATTAACCTAGATTTTTACTATATTCGAATTCCTTCAATTTTCATTGATTTTCTTTAATTTTCTATGATTTTATGGTTTTTGTTCTTTGTTCGATTATCTTACATTTTTCTCAGATTTTCGTAATTTTTGATTTTTTTTCGATTGTTTTCGATTTTCTTCGCATTCCTTTGATTTTCTTCAATTTGCTTCCATTTTCCTAGATTGTCTTTAGTTTTCTTCAATTGCTTTTGATTACATTCGATTTTCTCCGATTTTCTTTAATGTTCTATGATTTTATGATTTTTGTTCTTTTTAGGGTTATCTTAGATTTTCTCAAACTTGCTTCCATTATTCTAGATTTTCTTTGATTTTCTTTAATTCCCTTTGACTATAGGTACTCGATCTCCTTCAATTTTTATTGATTTTCTATGATTTTATGGTTTTTGTTCTTTGTTCGATTATCTTAGATTTTTCTCAGATTTTCGTAAATTTTGATTTTTTGTCGATTGTTTTCGATTTTCTTCGCATTCCTCTGATTTTCTTTAATTTGCTTCCATTTTTCTAGATTTTCTTTGATTATCTTCAACCCCCTTTGATTATAGTCGATTTTCTTTCATTTTTGTTCTTTTTCGATTTCCTTAGATTTTCTCAGATTTTCGTAGATCTACATTTTTCTTGATTACCTTCGATTACTTTCGATTTTCTGTGATTATCTTTTATTTTGCTAATTATTATTTGTAATTTATTACGTCATTTTATTAATTTTTTTCGTGTTACATGTTAATAAAATTTCTCGACAAAGAATCAAGTTAAAAGTGGAAAAAATATCTAGAAAATGTATATACCTATGTACATATATAAAAAGGATGATGTTCATCAACATGTTCAAGGAGCAAAGGAGACAGAACTCTGTAAAGTTTTTAATTTAATCTTAAAAAGGGCATCCTTTTATACTAGATACTAATTAAAACAAAATTAAGCAGATTACTTTTCTTAATGAAGGAATAAAGGATGTGTCTATATCTGACCCTAGCACCCATCTATTGAGGATGTAAAATTAAAAATCAATCTCTGACGTAGAAGTTTAAATTCTTATCGAGTAAAGGCACGATACGAAATTTTATTGCTATCAGTACTAAACCTTTTTTTTTGGCGGAATAATTTTTAAAATTCCATCAGTTTTTTTTCTCTGTTAGCTTAGTTTGTTCGCTTTATAAACGTAAAATTAAATCAGAATGTAAACAGATACGTTTTGTCAGTATGGGGCCATTCATCAATTATGAAGGCTTACATGCTTGTATTGAATTTACCTCTTTAATTCTATTTTTAGCGAATATAAACAACTGAACTAAACTTTTTCACTGATCACAGTGATTTTATTTTGGTTGTTCTCTTTTGTCAAATAGTTACTAAATTGTTATTATCTTCTACCTTCTCTAAAAAAAATGTTTCGAACTTTGTTTGTTTGTTTGTGTTTCTTTTTAATTTATAAATTAAAAAAAGAGAAAAATAATTTGCAATAACGTGAAAAAAACATATAACATATACTGTGACGATTTACATTTCTGGGTAGATCGTTTATACAGCGTTAGTAAAAAGTCCCGGAACGGTCGAATAACTTTGTTATTTGAAAATTATGATTTCTGAAATTTGGTATGGGGGTATAGTTAATATAAATGCATATTATGCAATACAGTTTATATTTTTTTCACTTCCGGTTTGATCGGCAATACGTCCAACTTTTTTTTTTAAACGAAACGCCCAGATTTTTTTAACACTTTTGAATGCAAAATAAAAAACTACGTTCAGGAAGTATTAAGATGTTTATTTTTATTCACAAGAAAACAGTTAAAAAATTTAAAAAGTGTCCTAATACAGAAAAAACGAGGTCCCTTTGAAAAAAGTTGTTGTTTAGTGTTTGCATTTTTTTTGCCGTCATATTTGACAATTTTAAAAGCGTTTTAACTTTTGCATCGCTATAAATTTACTTATTTTAGACATTGACACATTTGAAAATGGCTAAAACTTACTGAATCAGAACGAATTGACATATTAATGATGCGTGGGTACGGTGATCGTCAACGTTCTTTTGAAGAGGTTCGTATTTTGTTTAATACTGTTTATCCGGATCGTCATATTAGTAAAAGCACGGTATGCCGAACAATTCAAAAGTTTTAAGTCTTTCGTCAGGTGAAGGATTTACCTAGAAGGGGACGTCCATTAACAGCAACATATGAAGAAACTAGTTTGAATGTGTTACTTACAGTGGAAGAAAATCATCACGTGTCCACAACAGAATTAGGTCAAATTCATGAGATCTCTCAAAAATCTGCTCATAAGATTCTTAAATCAGCAAGAATGAAAGCCTATAAAATGTATCCCGTCCATGAGTTAACTGAAGATGATCCAGATCGTAGACTACATTTTTGCGAAACAATGACGGAATTGATCGAGCAGCAGCCTAATGTTTTTTAATGTTTTGTTTAATGTTTAGTCATTTTTTCAGACGAGGCAACGTTTTGTCTCAACGGCACTGTGAACAGACATAATTGTCGCTACTGGTCAATTGAAAATCCGCATTGGATTGAAGAAGTCCATACACAGCGCCCTCAAAAGGTGAATGTCTGGGCTGGTCTTGTTGGAAACAACGTCATAGGACCATTTTTTATAAGAGGAAATTTAACTGGCAACGTCTACTTAAATTTATTGCGAAATGAGGTTGTTCCAGCACTTACGGCCCTCTTTCCAAATGCAAACATAGCTGATCACCCTAATGCACATTTTTGGTTTCAACAAGATGGAGCTCCCCCCCATTTTGCCCATAATGTCCGCGATTATTTGAATGAAATTTTTCCGGAACGTTGGATCGGACGTAGAGGAGCAATCGAATGGCCAGCACGTTCGCCAGATCTCTCGCCATTAGATTTTTTCTTTTGGGGTCACTTGAAATGTCAAGTGTACAAAAATCGTCCCCATAATCTTGAACAATTGGAAGAGAGAATAGTTCAAGAAGCCAATCGCATCACTCCAGAACAAATACAAAATTCAATAAGAAATTTTACTGACCGTTTACATTTTTGTCAAATTGTAAATGGAGAGCATTTTGAACAATTATTGTAATCGCAACCTGAATAGACAGGTATCTTGATTTTTCTGTATTAGGACAATTTTTTAATTTTTTAACTGTTTTCTTGTGAATAAAAATAAACATCTTAATACTTCCTGAACGTAGTTTTTTATTTTGCATTCAAAAGTGTTAAAAAAATCTGGGCGTTCCGTTTAAAAAAAAAAAGTTGGACGTATTGCCGATTAAACCGGAAGTGAAAAAAATATAAACTGTATTGCATAAAATGCATTTATATTAACTATACCCCCATACCAAATTTCAGAAATCATAATTTTCAAATAACAAAGTTATTATTCGACCGTTCCGGGACTTTTTACTAACGCTGTATAAACTAAAAAGAGCAAAGGGCCTAGTATTGACTCCTGTGGTACCCCTGTAGTTGTTATATAATAATACAATTTCTCAAGAAGCAACACTATCGAATGCAAGAATCAGTGATGTCCAAGTTGCAGAACTTCTTCATGAAAATCTGGACATATTCAGAGGTAAACCACTATCTATCAGCAATGCAAATGCGATATCCAAGAGATTGCAATCGCCGTATATCATGGTTTGGACAATTTTACCCAAAATTCTAGAAATGTATCCATAAAAATGAAAATTCTCTTTCAATTTAAGGTAGCAGATTTGGCTCCTCAAATAGAAATTAAACCCCAATAATTATCTCGTATTTTATAGAGCGATGAAGCAGATTTTACTCTGAATGGTTCGCGAGTCAATACTCAAAACTGCAGAATCTGGTCTCAGCAGAAACAAGGTTCAAGAAGATCTTCATGACAAGAAAGTCACCAAAGTTTGGTGCCGTTTTGAAGGTGATTTCATCATTGGTCCATATTTCTAAGAGAAAATGCTGAAGGTTAAGAGATTTTGTAACTGCACCGCTGCAAAACGAGCACCATGGAATTGAAAACATCATTTTTAGGCAGGATGGAGCACCACCATGGAGCACACTTTCCAACCAGTCAAAGAATTGTCAACCAACTATTTTAAAAATCCCTTACTTTTATCGTAACCTTGTTTATCGTAACCTTGTATATCATACTTACACAACACGTAATTTGCTAGAAGTCACTCCGTCGAAAAGTCCATTTAGATACGTCAGCTGCGTCGCCTGCGATATGTGTCTGAAAACAAAAGGAGAAGAGCTTATCACTTACAAATACGTACGCGAACAGAACAAACTTCCTACGACCGAATAGAATTACCACCCACTATGTATGTACATACATACCTACAAACGTACATACATAGATAAACT
>SMLS01053109.1:0-13031 GCA_004785975.1 Popillia japonica
GTAAAGATTGGACAGTTTCCATATAACAACGCATTGAAAGTGTCCAATCTTTACTTTCCATGAGTGTACATATATACATATGTTACATATATTTGCACATATATTTGTAGATATATTTTGACGAATACGATATATTTATGAAATAGGTCATAAATTAATTTTATGAAAGATAGTTTATATTGGAAATATATGCGGCATTTTTGTGATACATTTTTTAAATAGTTTACTGCTATCTGCCATTATTTTCTAGGCAACTGCGTTTAGCAATTTTTATTAATAAGATGAACTTGCATGTTCTCATACTTCGTCGTTTATTCTACGGTTTGCTGATGTTGAAATATGAATCTATTCCTGTAAAAATCTTTAGTATTTTAAGTGGTGATGGCGATGAATTTATTACGTTCTCCTTATACTAATACTAATGTAGTGAAGCTGAATTACTTTTACATTTTGGTTAATCTAACATTTTTCTCCAATTAAATTAAAGGCTCGCATTTCACCTCAGATTATGTCTATAACAGGTTTTATATGTCGCACCCCTTCGACTTCTTTATAACAATGTCAATTTATTTTGACTGTCTTGCTTTCGTAGTCTTCGCATGAATTTTTTTCTGATTGCTCTTTATCTCCACACTAAGAGAAATGAACACATGCTGTCAACCATTTCTAGACATTAGTATTGAAGCTGGTTGAACTGGATAAATAAACGATAAAGTCAACTAACAAATAACTTATTTTAAAGAATTTCAAATAGTTAAAGAAAAATTGTTATAAACTTTATGTGTAGTATATTGCATCAACCTGAAACGACATAGGTAACAATAACGTATACAATGCGTGTTAGAAGAGATTTAATTGTAAAGAAAAAAAATTGTAATTAAACCTTCAGGATTTCACTGTTTTCGACGAGTGTGACTTAGTGTCCCTTTGAATTTGATCACTTCTTTCAGTCAGTCTATTCTTAGATCCTTGTCCTATATAAATAGTACAAGTTGTTACGTACATTCTTGACATTGATATATTATGGATCGATACGTGGAATGCAAATTAGAATAACAACTTCAAGGACAACCGGACTTAAGAATATTAGAAGCGATAATTTCAGTGGCTTACAGCAAGTTTTTCTGAAACCGTATATTACGTAAGACATCGAAAATTTTTTGAAGACTGTGGGTGCAACTACAACGCTGAAAACTAATATAATGTTCTTATGGTTATGGATATCACAAGAATCTAAAATAATCAGTAGGTATACTAAATTGAAATAGTCGGAATAAAGATTTTATCATTAAAAGAATCGATATATTATCATCTAAATCTTACTTTTCAATAATCTCATAAACTTGCTCTATATGTTATGTTGTATGTAGTTAAAGTATTGAGTAGAATGAAAATGGAAAAAGCTAGTAATGATATGGAATTATTACTGCGTTCCTACAACCTCCGTTTCCTTTGATTTACTTCTTTGGTTTCAGTTTATAAACACTCCTAACAGCACATCTATTTTGAAATTGAACGAGAACTTAATAAGCGATTTTTGGGATCGTTTCTGTTATGTATTGAATGCTAATTGCAGCAGCTTTTTAAACCGTATTGCTTGTATAGATACTGCTACGGAAAGTGTCATATATTGGCGTGTTTGGAAACGTATTCCATTTGTAATATCGTTTATAGTGCAAATTACTTTGTTTACTTACTTACCGCAGCATTGTGGCTCTCCATCCGTAATATCCTGTGTAATGTTACTAACAATAAGTAAGGTAAGTAAAAGAAACAAGTTAAACAAAACAAACCAAGGACATGCGGTTACTGACGAAGGATCACAGCCAGGAATAATAATGTTGTCCTTTGCGACAATTCTCTTTAAAACATCCACTAGGTTTTCTCCATTGCGTGCCAAAAATGGATAAAGTTGATTACACTTGCTGTGGTGTTGATGCGAAACTAGTGACGTATGTTTGGAGACCTAGCCAAACACGGGCGATTAAATTTTCTCATCACTGATCTAATATTAGCTCCTTAATAAACGTGGTATTGGTATGTATTATCAACGGCTCTCCTGTTCTTATTTAATCTTCTACCTATTCATATCTTATCCACCATCGCCCTGATCTATAGTGTACTGTTAAATAAGCGAATTATGCCCATCCATTTAAGGGAATCGGGTTTTGAGACTTTGAGAAGAACGTTTTTTTTTAGCTTAAAAGGATCGGCATATATGCTTTTCAATACCAAAAAGCTGTGAATAAAAATTTTGATTCACTGTCATGCTTCAATTTAAGTCAAGTGGTAAAATTTTGCCAGCTCCAACTGCATACGTACCTACTTCATAGACATGAAGCAAACTTCGTACCTCAAATAAATGTGATGAATAATAGCTTAAAGCAATTTGCGTGCTAAAAGCAAATTAGTAGTATTCTGAATTCTCCATTTACTTGTATTCATTTCCATAAAGAAAGTATAAACATTATTTCTTCTGCCATCATAATTATCTCGCGCTAAATCCAAGATAAATATCCTATTCTAGCCTACACATTACACGTTACATATGTAATATTTAGAATATATCGAATATGAGCATGTAACCAACTGATGACGCGGTCCACAATTAAATCACCTATTAAAATTGGACGATAGAAAGAGAATTATTCAAAGATATTATTAAACTGATTGTCGTAATGTGATTCTATTATAAATCGTTGTACGATTGTGAGAGATTTAAGTGTCATAAATACAATTTTTCCATATACGTATTAATATATGTATTGTATATACACAAAAACGGACAAAATCAAAAGATCTCATTATATTTACAATAGAAAAAAATATAAAAAGAAAGCTATCAACATTCTTAGAGCGGTAACAAAAATTTCTTTTGGGGCAGATTTACATACTTCCACACTGATATACAGAGCAACAGTAAGGGCAATTATTGATTACGGCTGCATTCTATATGGGTCGGCTTCCAAATCGCTGTTAAAAAAGTTAGATGTAGTAAACAATAACGCCATCCGGATTGTTTTAGGTGCTATGAGATCAACACCGGTACAAGCTCTATATGCAGAAATTGAAGAGCCCCCACTGTCATTGAGAAGGCAATATCTAAGTGAAAAATTTATTATAAAAAGCAGAGCGACAGAATCGAAAATTATAAATAAGACTGCCAGACTGAATGTGCAAGATTTGGTTTGTCTATACTGGCGAAATAAGTCTTCTCCGCCGACCACTACTGCATTCGTTAATACCGCGCAGATTGACAGGCATATTTTTAAAACTAAGCTCTCCCTAATCTATACAATACCTTATGAATGTCTCCAATATAAACCATCAATATTGTTTCCCGATTTTAGTGATGATAACCTTACAAATAAATGTATATTCAATCAAATTATGTACCATTACCAACAAAACATGTGTATTTTTACCGACGGTGCAAAGAATAAGGTTGGTACAGCATGTGCCTTCTTTATTCCTAGTAAAGGTTACAGTAAACAATATCCGCTACCAAACGAAGCCAGTGTCTTTACCGCAGAAGCATTTGCTATTAAGCAGGCCTTACAGTATATACAAATTTGTAATAGTAAACGGTTTACCATCCTAAGCGATTCTAAAAGCGTACTGATCAGTCTCCTGCATTTAAATGGTCATTCATCGCCAATCATCGTGGAAATCGCACAGTTAAATTACGATTTAAAGAAACACAACAAAACTGTTAATTACATCTGGATTAAAGGTCACTCAGACATCTACTTCAATGAGGTCGTTGATAGATTAGCAAAAGAAGCTTGTCAACAAATACCTATCTCAGATGTAAAAATACCCCACAGTGATTATACGAGATTTATCAAGAAAGAGCTGCAAGAAAGGTGGCAAAAACTTTATTATGAGACTTATAAAACAAGTCCTACAAATTACTTTTCAATTTTTCCTCAATTGAGAAATCAACGATGGCACAGCGGAAATCGCATAAAAAAACACGTGTACACTCAAATAGCACGCCTGACGTTCAATCACGGTAGATTCCCCGCTCATCTTAATAAGATTAAAGTATTGGAAGATGATAAATGTACGTATTGTAAAAAGGAAAGAGGTGATACAAATCATATAATATTTGGTTGTGAAGTGCATAAGGACAAGATCGACATTCTTTTAAAAGATCTACAAACCATGCAATTGGCGCTACCAGTAAATGTCAATTATGTATTAGCCCAGGATCAGAAGGACATCAATTGTAGACTTTATAGACACCTTGCAAGCTGTTCAATCATAGTTTAGATGTTGTTTCCTCTGTAATCTTTCCTGTGTGGGTTATCCTTTTTCTCCAGGGACCTGCCTGTGATTTGTTGATGAAGTCGCCCGATCGGTCCCGGGTGTGAAGCGAGTCTTGTGTCTGCCTCGTGTCCATTCGGGTCGTTAGGATTGAGTAAGTGGTTAATGGTGAAAACCGAGGCCAATAATAATAATAATAATAATTTACAATAGGCCAATAAGTAGATGTACAGTAAAGTTTTCGCATTACCTAGGTACCTACTAATAAAACCAACGTTATTATTAATAATAAAGTGAAAGAAAATTAAAGGCAAAATGATTTAGAAGTTGTTAGGCGTACAAAGTAGGTAATACAACCAAAATCATATAATTGTTCTGTGTCATTTTATGGTAAACTTATATAATACATATACATACCTATATGAAATAATATAATACATATACAATAATTATATGTATATCTCTTATATACTTGGTAGTATGTATATAATTTGGAAGGACGATGAAAGAGTCAAAGGTTGGTACATAGAAACGCGACGTAAACACGCAAGATTGTGAAATCTTGGTATCACACGTATAGGTTCTAAATATAACTACTGCAACATGTTCACATAATTTGACTAAACTATAATGTTAAGATACACATATAGTTGATGGCAGTTAGGATGAAACTAGTAAATAAAACTGCAAACATTTGTATATTTATTTATTATTATCAACATCCAGCAGCAGAATTATCTGCTTATTACAGGATAGCTATAACATAAATTTCAAAAATACAACAAAACAAACCAACAACAGCATCAAACCATGCCCTACGAACTAATACAATTATATGACAATTCTAACTTAAAAACAGACATAATTACTTAAAGATAATTGAGGAATTAAAAAGAAACAAGAAATTAACAAAAGAAATCTGACCATACAGTGACAATAAGAAAAAAAAAAGAAAAAAAAATGTTGCTTAAAGGTACAAGAAAACAAAATAATAAGTACAATTCATAATAATAATAAAGTGAAAAGCTAAAATAAAAATAATGCTAATAATGTGTAATAAGATAATGTAATATAAAGCTAGAAGGTAAGATTAAAAGAATAATCAAAAATTAAAAAATACATAGTGCATATAACATCATGATGAAAAGAAAATAAAAAAAAGTGCCACACATCCGTGCAAGCCAACTGTTTCTTCAGTGAGGGCAGATTAATGTTGAAAAAGTCAATTACGTTGCCAGCGGCGTTCATCTTCTAACACATAGATGAAATAGGCGACGCTGAGTAGTGGTGTGTTCTCGCTGACGGCACGTAAAATAATGGCATGAATCTACTATTAGGACGTGGAATGTAAAAGTCAAGCGCCTCGAGCAATTCTCTATCAGTTATATGTCCATGTATGAGCTTATAAATAAAAATTATCTGTGATCTATTCCTCCTTGATTCCAAAGACTGAAAACCAAACATATCGCACAACGTACTGTAGCAGTAATTATGCCCTACGTAAGTTTTATGGGTTCTATAATAAAGAATTTTTAGAAATTTCTTTTGTACATCTTCAATTAGATTGATATATTTTTTATATAAAGGAAACCAAACGACGGCACAATACTCCAATTTAGAACGAATGAAGCTGTTAAAAAATGCAATAATTGCATTATTATCATGAAAATCGCGGGTATTGCGAGCCAAAAATCCTAAGTTTCGAAAAAAAGCCATTATTCTACATTTGGAAATATTAACAAAAAAGTGGTTTAATTTACTCCAGTTATGAATAGCACCGAGATCGGTCTGTAAGAGTCTACAATCATCAGCAGAGGTAATAGATCGATCGAAAAACCTTAAGATCGTCTGCATAAAGCAAACATTGAGAACGGATACGATCGGTAATATCGTTGACAAAAATAAAAAATAATAGGGGTCCCAAAACAGAACCTTGTGGTACCCCACTGGCAACGTGATGTTTGAAATACTGGTACCCCCGATATTTTACAAAATTCCATCTATTTGTAAGATAGGTTCCAAGTAGAGCGATCAAATCAGGCGATAAACCGAAGTGTTCAAGCTTTTTGAGTATTATGTTATGCTGCACTTAATTCGTAGTGGTAGATTTACCTTTAATAAAATCGCGCTGAAAAACTGACAAATAGGATGAAGCGTGGTTATATATGTATATATATATATTTACACACTATAAGTTCCAAAACCTTCGATATGTTCGATATAATCGATAAGGGTCGGTAATTAGACACAACATTTTTACTGCCCGACTTGAAAATGGGCGTAACTCTCGATAACTTCCAACAGTCAGGAAAGCGTTTATGCCGCAACACAAGGTTAAAAATGTGCAGTAACGCATCCGGGATCACACCCACACAGTCCTTTATAACGAACGCTGGAATGCCATCAGTGCTCATACTCATGCTGCCCTGTAATGACCTGATTGCCGTCCGTACATCCTCAACATCCAAAACCCTTGATAGTGAGTATATTCGATAATCCAACACTAAGGTCAGGGGAATAGTCTGCACTCGATAGTGTATAAACCGAGGCAAATTAGGAAGCGAAAGCTTCGGCGATCTCAGTAGGGGTTTTAATATAATGGCCATCCTTCATCATGGATCCAGGAATAGGCGTCTGTTTCTTTTTTTCATTAATGTCGGACCATAGTTTCTTAGGATCGCTCTTTACTTACTGTTCAACGGAGTGTAAGTAGTTTTTGCAATCCAAATTAATGCTTTTTCTAACTAGCCTACGGTATTCCTTAAATTTACTATTGAAATAAAACGACTTAAATTTCTTTGAAAGTTTTAAATAGCTACATTTCTTTTTAATGAATTGCTTGGTGTCGAATGAAAACCAAAATGGAAAGAAGGTGCGCTGAATGCAATGCATTGGGACACTAGATTCAAAACAGTTATCAGTCAACATCCTCAAAGTCAAGTACAGAATCCCAAGAACTTTCAGAAATTAGACTGTACAGTACACGATTGGTACAGTTTCGAAGCAGTATTATTGAAAGTGATAGTAAATGTAAGAGCCGGACAATGAGAATCCTCAGGCATGAGGGGAAAGTCAGAACGTTCAATGGAAAAGGAGCATTTGGATGGATAAAATACTAGATCCAGACATCTGCCGTTATGATTGGGAATTGAATTAATTTGGCGAGCGTTGTTAGATATCATAAAATTACTAACACTAATCAACCGAGAAGAGTTATTGTCATTTAGATCGGTATATTGAAGTCTCCAAGAAAGAGGTAGTATTCATCAAAACAACACCAAATGCTTCAAGCTTATTAAAAACGTGATCAATAATGGAGAAAGCAGACGAGGGAGGTATACTATGATAACATTGATTCTTGTTTGTGCCCCCGCATCTGTACACACACTAGGTCAACTTTATATGTAGTGAGATCATCATCATGTCCGAAATCAATTTGTTTGCAAGTAGCCTCAGATTTACAGCAATAAGGACTCCACCACCACGAGAATTATTTCTATCACATCGAAAGACACAGTAATCTTTACCAAACAATTCGGAATCCAACAAACTAGCGGTAGCCGAAGTTTCGGTTAGCAAAACAACATCCAATTCGTCAAATTCTAATAAATTATTGTAAAATAAAGGATTTTTAGTGTTTACACCTCTCCATTTTGATAATAGTAGTTTATAGTCGCTGTTGGGTAGTTCTCTAGTTTTTTTTGCATAACTTTAGGTATGCCGAATGAGTATTTCAGAAAAACATTCTCTCCCTTATCCCTACGTGCGCGAAAATCGGATAAGACTCTATTCTTAGCGTCGAGTTCTCTTGGTGTCAAATTACGGCTTATAAAAATTTTGGATTCACCTGCAAATTGTTTAAGCTTCCGGGCATTACGCATTATGGCCTTGATCTCATCGAGTGAGGCAACCGTGATTTTCAAAGGACGACGTTTATCAGGCAAATATTCTCTACCAAGACGGTGACACCCAGTCTCAGACGGGATATTAATGCTAGGATTGAGAACATGTATAACTTCTTTAGCAGGTTTGATATCGTTATCCCTTGAGTTAGTATCCTCGAGATTAAAAATGACTAAATTGTTCTCTCTTCTTCTACGTTCTTCAACTTCAAACATGAATTCATCAAAAGTAAAAGTATCAGAAGCCCTAGTGGTAGCAGATTTGAGGGAGAGGTTGATATCGTTCATTTGTTTTTGCAAGGACGCAATAAAGGACATAAGATTTTGAATGAGGTCAACAACATCAGAAGTGCAGCAAGTAGAGCAGGCCCATTTTAGGTTCTTTCTAGATCTGTCAACTCCTCTTCGTACTTGTGAACATCGCTCTTCATCGGGAACATTCTCTTCTATTACATTAAAAAAATTGTCTAAGTATATAAAGGCCTCATGCAGATTACATTATCTTCTGTATTTGTCGTGTTTGCATCTTGAATTTCGATCAATTCATCATTGGTTAAGGGCTCGGAGTGTGAAGCTATAAGGTCATCAACATCTTCATTGCGGACATCTAAGTCTGCTCTGTTCATAAGTTGCACAATTTCAGTTGTTACATTTTCAGGAGTCTCTTCAACGTTTTCAGAAACTGTTACTAGACTTGGACACAATTTCTTCTAACAGCCTTTCATAGTTCACTGTTTTATTTCATCCCATGAATGTTATATTGATTATTGCATCCGAAATGTGTGTTAATAAATTCACAGCCTCAAGCCTCGCCAGTTAGTTTTATATTGTTTAAACACGCCCTAGCTTTAAATCTGTCAAACCAACTTTTACTAGCATGGAATACTGGAACATCGGCAACTCCTTCTCCTAGTCGGTTTTTCAAATCACCATGTAAACTAAGTGCTTTCGCTTGAATAATTGATAAGTCTACAGGAATACTTTTTCGATGGTGATCGTCGATCCACAACTTTAGAGAACGCTCCATCTCTTCTATTTCCCTGTTTTGCCGTTTCGATATAATTTTTGATAAAGCGCTATGTACATATTCCATAATTTTTCCTTACTCTTAACAATAGTACAAACTGTTGATCGACTTAAACCGTATGAACGTCCGATAGACGCTAAACATTCTCCTCCCTCTGCACGCTTAATTATTGCCATTTTAGTTTCAAATGTGCATAGTTTATGAGCTCTATGCTTCTTACAACTAGTGCTAGGAACACTATCATCTTATCGCTTTTCACTCATTTTTGTATGCATCAACTTGCATATACCTTACCTACTTATATGTAACCGTTAAACACTTACTGTATTATTGTAATGAACATAGGTACATATGTACATACATAATATGTACATTCCTACACACAGGTAATACAATATTTGTATTTACAGAATTCTATTCAAGTTCCAGTATAATACATGGTATTGTAGAATGTAAAATGATATATTGCTGATAGTCTGCAGAGGGCGACAGTACACATTTCTTATTTTATCGGCGTACGAAAGTATGAGTTCATCTTGCGAAAGTTGATTTCATGGTCGTAATTCTTAAAGTACGAATCTATGAATTGTATGAATGTTGAGTGTACGAAAGTCGGGGACTGCCTGTACATAGTACGCGGGTATCAAATGTGCTATGATTTCATAAAATATCATAAGATCCCGACGAAAGATGTATATTTTTACATAAACGGGTGCAGATCTTAATTATGGACAAATTTTATTAATATGTCTTACTGACTATTTTTAGTCGTACAATTCAAAATATGTAACTAATAACAAAATAAAAGAAACGAAAAACATAAAACAAATTGGAAATACACACTACAATAGAGTTTTAAAATACATTTCATTCATTCAAACAAACACGCAAGCGATGGTTGAAGAAATTTCCTGCTATCCATGAAAGTGATTCTTTTTCAAAATTCCTTGAACGGACTTCCCATTGCTTTCTGTTTCTTCACTAATTTCCTCTTGACCGAAAGTGGGATTTTCTGTTGCCAGAAATAATATCGATAATTCATTGCTCTCAGTTCTTACCAGTTTTGATCTATTTGCTGTTTTATACTTCACACTTCCCGTTCCTATGAACCTTTCCAACAAAATCTTAAAACATTTTTTGTCTGAATGTCTTTTGTCAGGATATTTTTGAGCATAAAGTCTGCTTGCAAGAAAGCAATTTTTTCGTTTTCACGTAATTCAAAAATGTCTACAAGTTCATTAGAATAATTCATACCCTGAAATAGACTTTTACAATATAAATTCAAAGCCTGTTAATTCTATTCATTTACATATCACTATAGTAACCCAACTTTGTATTAGTATTAACATACTTGGCAGTATTAATATTTTCACATTTTATGCAATCAGCACATTACGTATGTATTTCAATAATGCAATTCATACACATTTTTAAATTTTGCTGTTTTATCAAAAACAACTACAGAAAGTCATAGGAACATATTAACAAAAATTGTTCATAATTAAGTTCCGCATCTGTTTATGCAAAAATATACGGGGTGTCCAATTTAGAAAACATCTAAAAAAGTTTGTAGTTTCCGGAATTCGGTCACGAATTATGAACACCCTGTATATCACTTGAAATTTTGCCTGAAGTATCTTCTGTGCCTTGATAAAAGAATTCCCAATTATTTCATCGTGAAACTCGCATTTGTAGCAGTACTGATTTTTTTTAATTGCCCTATATAAATATAGATTTTTGAAACAAAAACATTAATTTCTACTAAATAAGCGCGTCAAATAAAAAAATAAAATAGATACATATAGATAATAGTCAGTGACAAATACAAAAAATACAAAAGGTTCTATTTAAAAAATATATATGTATGTCATTATGCTGATTGTTTTTCGTATAATCCAAAATAATTTTCAGATATACTCCTTAATGTCTAGTTTCACCGTATCTTTCAGAAAAACGTTTCACTTGAATAACAAATGAGCAATCAAAGACCGGATTTCAGCTGCAGGACCCAATGCTTATAGTTTAACCATTATTCGAAGTAGGTACCAAGTAATAGCTAGGTATTAATAATGAAAAAAAACAATAGTTATAGATAGATTTAAAATTATAATTAATTTAAACTAATTAAATTCCTTAATTAAATGAATTCTAATTTTAGATACTAAAAGAAAAGACGTAAGTAGAAAAAGATGTTTAGTAGCGCTTCTTAAATTAACTTAAGTTCACTACATTCAGCTTTCAAGTCTAATCAAATTGACTTGACAATTTTTCCTTCCGTTGGGCGATTCTGTGGTCTTAAAACCTAATTAAATTTTATCTAAGAAACTTTCGCAAACGAATTTGTAATTAATGCTGACAAAAATATACTTCTTGTTAAAAACTCACTACTTGAAAAATTTCAAGTAAGTATGTCGGGATATGTATAGCGAAAAGTAATTTTTATGAAGTGACTAGTCTCCATTTTCTAGATACAGATAGTTGGTTGAAATGAATACATCATATTGAGAATCCTAGAAAGATTGTACAATTAAAATGAATAATTTGTTCTTTTATCGGCAGCTGCTTTTAAGAGTTTATTAATATCTTTTAATTGGACGTTAGTTTGTTGGTTGTAATGGTAATTTTGCTTAGAACACAATATTTTATATTATACTTATAACACAAGTTTTTCATAAAGTAGGGGTCATATTTTAAATTTTTATAACTTTTAACAAATTAAGTTCATAAAAAATAAACGAAATCTAATTGCTTAAGAAATTGGATTTTACTGAATCTGCGGAAAATAAACGCGTTATTACAATTGTCATTCCTACCAAGGAAATCATTCAATATGAAGTTTTATTTTGAAATTAAAACAAGTAAAGATAGAATTCGAATGACTCAAACTGTACTAGTATGGATTTACAAACAAGAATTGGGTTAGTTCAATAGTTGTGTTATTATGAATATGGTAGAACTTACACCGCTGGATTACGAGAATGGAATTGACCCTGAAAGCGTACCGCAATTTGACATAAAAATTTAAAAGAACACCATCTATATGTAACCTACTTATCATCATCTATCAAGAACACTAAGGATTAGTGATGTCAAAGTTGCGAGGTTTTTCATGAAAATCAAGACATACACCAGAGGTAATCCACTAGTAATCAGCAGTGCAAATGCAAAATCCAAGTTTCACGGTTTGGAAAATTTTAGGCAAAATGCTGAACATATATCAATGTAAACTGAAAATACTGTTTGAATTAAAGGAGGCAGATATGGCTGCTAGGTCCCATTTTTATCTGCCAGCAATGGTACAAATGGAAATTGACCCCGAATGGTTATATAATAAGTTTTATTGCCCAACAGAAACAATTTCCATTAACAGGACAATTCATATAATATAAAAAATATAAAAAAAGAAATACAAACGAGCAGCAATAATGAAATGGGGAAATCAATATATAAAGAAGCATTACTTATTCTCTACATAAATCAGGAAACAGAAATATATAAGAATGATAATTTGAGCAGCGGTATTTAGTTTTTCAGAACTTGTGAGTTAAACAAAATTGTTATACATATTAGCAGTGTTTAATATGTGTGTATTGTACAATGAATGTTTTGTTACTTATTGCTAACTGAAAAAACTGACTGCTCTTGCATAGTTGCAAAAAAACCGGGAAACTAAAGCATAACTGGTTGCATAACTGAACATGCCCCCGGCCTTGAAAGTATTAGCTTTCAAACAACAATACAGTAATAACAATCGTAAAGAAATAATTACACGAATTAGGATTACAAAAAAAAAACAAAAATGTCTAAGCACTTTCACACATCACTGCACTCAC
>SMLS01053111.1:0-32331 GCA_004785975.1 Popillia japonica
GTTTAAAAAAATTATAAATTTCAAAATTTCTCGTGAATGCGTTATTCAATTGTTTGTTCAAGAACTCCATAGTAATCAGCATTAAAAACACTAAAAATTTGCTCATTTAACTAAAATCGTAGCTACAGAAATAACTAAGATAGCAATAGTGCACTGATAACTTTGGACACCCTGTATATACATAAATTCGGTAGTTATAGTAACTACAACTGATTGCACTATAAATGATCTGTTTTACAACAAATTCCCATGCACTAATTGAGGCGGACTATTATTTGAGGTAGGGCTAGAAATTCGTACCGTATTGAATTATTAATGTGGCTAGTAGCAGTAGATATTGCCCCACATATTCTACATATACATATTGTTATTACATATATTATTATTACTATTTGAAATTTTTTGCTAAGGAATAATTTTCTCGCATAAAGATGTTTTGAATCAGAATTTCATTTTAATTCATTTAGAATTAATTAGATACGAAATGGTATTAATATCACGTCAGCCAGGAATATTTTTGTTGATTAAATCTAAAATTTGTTATTTGTGTGAAGTTATCCACACTTTTCCCTCGACAAGACAGTTCGAATGAAGGATCTATTGCAATATACTGACAACCAAAGTGATATTGAGCGATTCTTTCAAGCTTATAACCATCAAAGGAAACCAAAAACGTAAAACCGTGAGTGGGATAGTTTTAACGCCATGGATGCTTTATTTATCCGAATGCATCGATACAGTAAAATTAAATACGGAAAAAACTACGGAAAATCATAAACAAATGCTGAATTTGATAGCTTCCAAAGTTTCGAACGCCGAAGATAAACGAGCAGTAAGAGCGAAAGTATCACGATCAATTAGCGCTTCTTTGGAAGATAAGCCCGATGCTTTAAAGCGACTTATGACTGTTGATAAAACATGGATTGAGACATCGCCTCTACATATACATTAATGCGGCTACTCCATGTGTAGTAAATAGCAGTTTGTGACGATGCAATTCCTGGTATTTTACAACAGTTGAAATATTACATGGCATTGCTGATTCTCCTGCCTCAAAAATCCAGAGAACTCACATAGTAGCCTCTTATTAATGTATATTTTGAAAAATATAAATAGATAAAAAACGTTTTATTTGAATTTTTTGCTTCTTGGTTCACTTTTTGAAAATTAGATTAGATTAGATATTACTGCATTGTATCAGTTGCTTGGTTTTCAATGTAAATTGCGATATCGAAGGTTTCCACGGTCCAAGTGTCTATCGCGTGGGTTATAATAGTTATAGATTACATAGTAGCGTAAATATATACAAAGAAAAAATGAAATAAAACAAAACAGAAAATGAAATCAACAAAGCAAAAGAAACTAAGAACTCGATGTTTCACTGCTAAGTGGCTTCTTTAGAAGTAAAGGTAGCGGAACATGGTAACAGGGTTTCGTCTCTAGCGTGGTTGACACGTCATATTACGGTCGCCTTCTGATATCCCTTACTCATATTTCATAGCGTTTTCCTTCGGGAGAACTAGTTCTGCACTAGCACTCAAGGTGAAATATAGTGACGTAGACGCATCGTCACTCTTCCGTAAAACTTTACTATTTTCCTAAGAATGCACTGAGTCAGTGCTGGCTGTTCCTATCGACCAAGCACTAACATATTGTACGTTTTCCAACGGGAAAATAGTACAGTACAATAGGAGCGGCGATGCGTCTACATCACTATATTTGACCTTGAATGCTAGTGCAGAAGTAGTTCTCCCAAAGGACAACGCTATCAGTTGGGCGATTATTGCTTCCAGCGTGGTAGCACATCGAGTCTCCGTGAACTTCCTAGTTAATAATAATAATCCTCTTAAATTAATTTCGGCGTAGTTTTGTTCGTTTTATTTATTTTTGTGCTTTGTTTTCGTAAAATTTAAACCGCGACTAATATTACTTACAAATTCTCAGCTTCTGCAGAACGTGTCCATCGTAGTCGTACGTAGATGAATTATGTTTATCTCTTTAATAAAGAAACTAAGTTAGAAAATTTAAACAGTAGTTTATTGACGTTGGTCTTCTTTCTAAAACTACAAAAACCACAAACTTATTCCATCAATCAGACTAAACCTTTAACTATGGAGATACTAAATTGTATACTACATGAAAATAAATAAATCAGGCAAAGAAATAGATGGCTCAGCAGATTATATACAGAATTATAGATTTAGCTCTCATGTAAATTGGTGCAAATTTTGATGATAAAGGGAATAAATATGTAGGATATACTTAGACGTTGGATGTTGATTGTTATCGCTAGATATTAGCACGAAAATGTGTTATTGATACTGATCAAAGAAATAGCCAAAAGTAGCATAATTTTGAAACAACTATCAATTATTGCCTAGTTATATAAACGCTCTTGCCAAGATTGTCCAAAATCTTTTACTGCACCCGCATTACGTACAGAAAATCCAACGTCTATCAGACAATGATTTTTCTCGACGGGTTACCTGTTGTGAATGGTTTCGTCAAACAGAAACTCGTTCTCCAAATCTTCGATCCGTGTTGTTGTTTACCGATGAATACCGCTTCACAAGAAATGGTGTGGTGAATTACCATAATATTTATCACTGTGCCGATAAAAACCCACAAAATATCCATCAGAGTTCATCTCAACATAGGACACCAACAAATGTATGGGTCGGAATATTGGGCGATCATTTATTTGGGTCACATGTACTTTCCGAAAAATTAAATACGGTAGATCAT
This sequence comes from Popillia japonica, assembly GCA_004785975.1. NCBI lineage: Eukaryota > Metazoa > Arthropoda > Insecta > Coleoptera > Scarabaeidae > Popillia > Popillia japonica. Next base: position 2,746 of record SMLS01053111.1, read on the forward strand.
TTTAATTGTCTGCAAAATACGTTACCCGGATGTTACTTGAATGACCTACCACTACATGTACGACGGCAAATGTAGTTCATGCACGATAGGGCACCTCCACATGTTGCCCGACTTGTATGGAAACATTTAAACTAGGCATTTGCACATTGGTTAGGACGAAAAGGAACGATTCTGCGGCCAGCACTAAGTTCCGAATTGAATCTGTTGAACTTTTTCCTGTGAGGTTGCATGAAAAACTTTGATTATGATCGTCGACGGGAAATTTTAGACTCGAGGCTCTTCGAGACTGTGTTGTCACAGCAGCCCAGCTTATGATAAGTTTTGCTGTCGCACAGAAGCGTACATCCAGAGCTCATGGTAGTAATTTGCGGACATTACTACTCGAAATTTCTGTCCTGTTTCTCATCAGGCAGTCCTCTTCAAGACTACCACGAATTATTTGAAAAGAAAAAAACTATTAACAACGAACGCGATCTCAAATAGTAAATTATTAATTACCAGATCATTAGGTAATAATATGTCGTTGTACTTTAGTATCGAAAGTTTCTGTAATGCAAAAAACAAAATCACCTGATTCCTATGAAAAAAAAAAAAAACAGGTCGAAATGAATAAAATCTGTAGTAAATGTGTGACCTTGTTATAAATAGAATATTTGTGCAATTCATAGAGCAAGAAATCTGCTTCGTAAACAAATGCATTTTTACAGAGTACAATAAACATTTATTTACATATCATTCAACTTGATAAAAAATATGTGTTTATGTCTATTGGAAATTTTTGTAGCGTCCCTTTTTTTCTTGTACACACGTGTAAGGTCCGAATTCAACAAAATTTATTTAACAAAATTTGGTAATTATTAAAAGAAAAATAATTTTAATATATGGTCATTTTTTTCGATTTACCTTTCTTGCGATATTAGTTTTATACTGTTTATTTTTCCGACACTATTCATCTTATACGATTCTACTGGAATAAGAAGAAGCTTAAAGAATGCAAATTGCTTGAATTGTATTTATAGGGAACATACCATTTCGATCAATACTTAACGTAATGCATTCGCTACGTATGTGGATAAAGGCCTCGCACACATTGTGTACGGGAAACGGATTGCTAATTCACTTCAATATGCAACCCAAACAGTAATCAGTTCTCTGATATACATACATATATATCCGAGCAGATTCAAATAATATCTGGCTGTTAGTAAAAAGAATTTTTAGATATTACATATTTTGACGGGATAGATTTTACCAATACATGTTTATTGTTGTTCTCATTATATTGGCGACTAGCACAGTTAATTAGACCTATCCATTTCAGTTCCATTGATTTCAAACTGCAATGGGAATGTTGTTTTATATAATGAATATCTTCGACCGAATAACTACCTTCTAGATATGAATAATTGTCTAAAATTATGAAATCAAACAAACTAATTACGCTTGTATTACAATATTTCATTTCTTCGTAATTAGACTACGCAATTTGACGTCGTATATTTACAATAATTAACTAAGAAACCTGTTTCTTGACTTTATTTATGAAACAACTTCCACAAAATGAATATTTCTAATCGCAATTAGTGGTTTTGCTCCATTCTATTATACGAAATAGATAATTAGTTAATGACGGACCAGCGAGACATGCTGAATGTTAAAACAGCGATATCGCCGGCCGTAAAAATATAAATTAAGTGCAGTAAATGGCAGGCAGCTCTTGTGAATTTTACATTCTAAACGGCAATTTATTTGTTTATTTAAGGAAATCTGCTTTAAATAGTAATAAATTGGTAGTTTTAATTCAACAGTAAAGTTAATTGATATAAATTTGCGTGTAACGATGTTTTATTCTACAGACATAAATATGCAAATACGTCGCTGTCTACTAATTGAGGGGTAATTTAATGATTGTCAGAATTACGCTGGATATATATTACAAGCTTGAAGTGGTTTCTGTAATCAACAAGAAAACAAGCAGAACGTCATAAAACAGTTAATTTGTAATTGCACTCTTACCTATGCATAATATTATTCCACAATTTGAAATTTTATTTATTTCAGTTGCCATTAATTTCATGTAATGATAACAGCAATACAGAACTGGTACATTGAAATCAACGTCCAAAACCAGCTACCGTAACTTACAATTAGTTGTAATCGTACGAATTAATAGTTATGTTACAAATGCGTACAACATTAATAATTAATGCAAAATTTTCAGATGTAAATGTGTATTTATGTAGAAACTAAAGGGTTTACCTTAAGCCGAAGTAAAATAATAATAATTATAAAATTAAACTCTATCTAATCTATTGAACTCTATCCAATCTAATCTAAACGAATATAAAAGCTGTACGACAGCAACTAGGGTTCAGTGAATTATAGTAAATTCCTTTGTTGATCTATTAGCATTTGTCTCGGTTGCTATGTTAATACTTATGCGAATTTCTGTAAAGGCCCTTGAACACATTTATATGCACTAAATTACATAAAGGGTGCACACTTCCATCCAGTTAAGAATTCTTAAAGAAAAATTTGGTATCACAGCCAGAAACTGTTAGTGGTGTAAAAAATAAAATATTGCTTAAAAGTCATTTTGCTTTATTGCCAAAACAACACACTCCACAATCGCCTTGATGGAGCAGGTAATGAACATCTTCAAAGCTACTCAACGGCAAAATCAGTACTTAGTCTCCTTAATGATGCTGGCTACGTTGGACGTACGAAACCCTTCCAACTCGGTGAGGTGGGACATTATCTTGGACACTACAAACCAAGTTTAAGACGCCATCCTATTTACTTAGAATGGTATGCAGTTATCTTAGCGACAGAGAGTTTACCTACGACACCGAAGACACAGCCGGGTATGAAAGAGATAACAGCAAAACCAGCGCTATGTATTAGGTCTTAACATACGGAATGTGTCCTACGAGAACAGACACGCAGACAACATAGTGGTGGTCATCTTAGCGTGTGACAAGATGGATGCCCAAAGGAAGCTTCACAATGTGATACGAAAAGTGATTATATGAATGGATGAACACGGCCTAGCCCTGGCAATGAAGAAGACCGAGGTTGTTCTACTGACATTCTGATATGCAGAAGAATCCTTAGTGAGACCGAGATGATCTGAAATCATATTTACCAAAATTTTGGTGTAGTTCCTCGTACTGTGACTGACAGGCTTGTACTTGTGTCTGTGATCAACAAGAAAACATGAAAATTTCTATAGTTCCACATGAACTATTGAACAGAATATAATATTTTTCTTAAAATATTCGGCAAACTATATATTAAAGGTAAATCTTCATTGCAAAGAAAGGTTAACACAAATGAAAATAACAATGAAAAAATATATTACAGATTTTACAAAAATAATTTATAATAATGATAAGTTACAACAGCGAACCTTCTATAGGTCCACTTACAGAAAAATAGTTAAACAAAATAAAAACATTATAATTTTTGATAAACTTAGTAGTGTTGTCCGGTTTTTTATACTGTCTATTAACTTCGTCAATGTTGAACCAGGAATCTCATTCCAACATCTCGTTATCGCAGATTTCATTTTGTTAATGTTTTCGTATTGGAGATTATTGGCTCCCTAGCCAATATTGACCAAAGATTTTCAATTGGGTTTAAGACGGGCGAGCAAGCAGGCCATTCCATTAATTTGATTTCTTTCTTTCTCTCATTGGATCGTCTGGAGGAATGAATAGCTGCGTTGTCTTGTTGAAATATCCAGTCTTGCAACAGTATTTGTTCACCAAAATCTATTAGAACCGTTTCTATAAGTTCTATATAAGACTTAGAATTCATTCGTGGCGAAATAAAACATATAGGAGTTTTATTGTTATGGGTAAAAGCCGCCCAAACCGTTGCACTACCGCCACCAAATTTTTTTCTCATGGCAACTTCAGTGTTCTTACGCAAATCGTACCAATAGTATTTAAAGCCAGCAGGTCCCTTCAAATTAAGTTTCTTTTCGTCGGAAAATATGACGTTCTTCCATTCATTGTCCCAGCCCATATGATTTTGTGCAAATGTCAGCCTTGTTTGTTTGTGAGTCTTCTTTAAGGGTCGTTTTGAGACCTTTTTCTGCCATCTAAAGCGTTTACTACCGGATAAAATTTGTTAAACACGTCTCTTAGTTACTGGCAAATTTAAATTTGTTGTGCGATTACATTACCAGAAGAGGCTAACCGAAATATCGATGAGTGCTGTCTTCGCGTAAGCTTTTGATTAGTTCCTTTAGGACGATATTTGCCGTAAGAATTACTTAAACTTATAAAATTATTGATGAGGTGATGGGATCGTCCCAATTTCTTGGCTATTGCTCGGTTTGAATACCCCATCTCTTTATAACAATTTTTGTTTTTTCATCGTCGATTAGCAGTTTACATCTCGGCATTCTTATTAACTAATATCTATACTTCAATATTATATACATATATTTAATACTGAATACACTTTTTAAAGTGTTCAGAAGCGTATTTGCACTGGAAGGCGATTCCTAACTTTATACAATGTTTCTCTAGCACTGTGGAACTATACAAATTTCGCTCGTATTTATACGTTTATATCACAGGTAATTCCCCTACTTATCTAAGAAGTCTGATATTTACAAAATAATATTTCTGCCGTTTCATTATGTTCAAAAATAAAATTTTAGGTAATTCCCAATTATTACAGTTGCTAAATATTTATAGACGAACTACAAAATGATATCGACCTATAGAAATTTCGCTGATTGTGGTAGAGCAGCGCTATTAGAAGCTCCTTAACGCTAACCAACATCATACAAATGTAACTGCCTGGAAACAACCACCTTCGTCGAGAAGATACTGAAGGAGACGAGAGAGATCCAAGCAGTGGAGGCTATCTACAAAGTGTCTCATCACTGGTGTAGCGTTAAAACATTTCTCGTTTGTACATGAGCCATACTTAGCAGTGAATGTTAGAGACTGCCTTACCTGAATTGTAATTAATTGTTTGTTGCCAACGGTTTAAGCAGATATGACTTAAACAAGAAGTTTTGTGGTACTTTGTCAACTTGGTAGGGACATTTGTAATAAACTAAGAAGTTTTTTGTACACAAAAATTGCACATTATTGTATAATTTGTCAAACAACCCCCATGATATCAATATACATCCATGTACATAAGGTTATAGAGTTCTCTAAAATACTCCTAAAATGGAGCTGAAGTATCATCCAATTACAACATGGCTTTAGACGAGTTGTATTTTTTTAATAGAAGAAAGCAACTTACGAAAATGGGCGATAAGCTTAGTGATGTGGAGGACATAGTATGTGGTGTTCCACAGGGAACTGTCTTAGGTCCTATATTGTTTACTTTATATATTAATGACCTACTACTCACGGACATTGATGGTGATATAATAAGTTACGCAGATGACACTGCAGTAATTTTTAGGGCCGATAGCTGGAAAAAACTAAAAAATAAAGTACAAGAAAATATGAAGAAGATTAAGAGGCATTTGGATTATAACTTACTTACAATGAATACTTCTAAAACAAAATATATGACATGCACCTCATATGAAGCAAATCTGCCTGGCATGAGATCACTTGTTATTGATGAAGGAATCAGTATTGATGAAGTAGAATACACAAAATATCTTGGAATAACAATTGATAGGCATTTACGATGGAATATACATATATACAACATTGTCAAAAAAATCAGAGGTTTGTTATATAAATTCAAATATCTAAGAGAGTTTTTAAGTCAACAACAGATGAAAATATTATATTTTGCTTTAGTACAATCACATATACGATATGGCATTGTTGGATGGGGTGGTGTAGCAGATTGCCACTTAAAGAGTTTAGCAGTTATTCAAAAATACATATTGAAAATTATGTTGAAAAAAGATCGAACTTACCCCAGTGACATCCTTTTCAGTGAGGCTGGCGTAATGGATGTCCGACAGATATACTGCTTGGAAACACTGTCATACCTCAAAAGTAGGAAAATTAGAATACCATTACTCAACCATGATTATAGCACAAGAAATAAGCTTGCCATTACAGCAAAACCTCGACAGTTAAAATCAATTGGCCAAAAAAGTTTCACCTACCTCTCATTGAGACTATATGATCAAATTCCAGAAGAGCTTAAACATATACCATTCTCATACGTCTGGAAAAAGAGAATTAAAACATGGATTTTTGGTAAGCAAAGAAAATTTTGTCACGACATTATAACCGGAAAGGATACTTACCTGCCAATGTAATTAAAAGAACTTGATATAGCCTCTATACCAACTATCATGACAATATAACCGAAAGAGACACTTACACTTGTAACCATGCACACGAGCTTTGAAAAAATATATGTAACTAGATACTCATAACAAAATACTTGTATTTTCATGAGTTATTCTCCTTTGTTTATTTTCATGTATATTATTTTCAGGATTGAGTTTGGATTATATCTATATTTTTTGTTTGTAAATTATACATATGTATGTATGAGTTTGGAAAATAAACATATATTATTATTATTATTATTAATATCTTTTTCCATTTCGCCATTGCTTTGGCATCCTTCTCCTTTGCCAACAATATTCCTCTAATCAATTTGTGTATTTCTTGTTACAACGAATTAATTCGTACCCTATGTTATCTCCACCATGAGATTTTCTATATTCTACAGTTTTCTACATTTCTTCTATTTTTACAAGTGATGGTGCTCTTCTGTCGTTATTTAATAATATACAAGCTTGGATAATAATACACAATGATCGGTAACATTAAAATGGCAAAACGTGTAATTAATTCAGAACACGAATTTTGAAAGACACGTGGATCATCATTGTCAGCTGGATATTGGGAGTGGTCCTAAATGCAGATCAGTATGGGGCGGCTCGTTCCGATTACCACCTCCACCACTACTTTCTTCTCAACAAATGGATAGCGAAAGAGAGATTGGAGATTATATCAGATACTGGCCAGTCGATATTCGGTATTTGGTTCATAATGATGAGCCATGCGTCATCGAAACGCGTGTCTTGAATTAATTCATTATTGTGAGGTTTTAATGTTAGCAATAATTATCTGTATGCTGTTTCTTATTTAAATTTGTCTTGATCTATAAACAATTCTTTGAAGTATTATTCCAATATAAAAACTGCATCTTCTGTCATTTTTTGTATTTGTTATTATTTTTTCTCCCGTTTCTTTTGTTTTATTATTGGTTCTCTTCTCTTTATGCTTTCGTAGAACTTTTAAGAATTGACATTTTTTATGCTTAATACTATTGAAACTAATCTTTCTGCCAGGAGTTTCAAAAATTTGCCAGTGAACAGAATAGAAGAATTAAATTGGGCGTACATTAATCTAAAACTTTGTGAAAAAAATAACGTTTCTTGATTGTCTTACATGATCATCGACTTTAATATGGCGGCAACAATCGGACGACACGCTAAATAGTCACTACTAACAGTATGTACTGTAATTTAGTAGCAAAGTATGCACTGCTTTATACAGAATCTTCGAGATAATGTGGCAATTGCATTGCTAGACGGATATTTATCCGTTTATACCTTTGAAACTTGTAATAAACATTGTAATAATTGTTATATTGCTGATTCTTCAGCAGTGACTACAACTTTGATGGCCTTTTGGTGATTCTGTGCAGTTTAAAGATACTTTATTATTTGCACCTTGCAGTTACAAAAGTAACTATTTGGGTCATGAAGTTTGATTGTGACAACCGAGGAAAGCTCGAATTGATGAAACAGCTTCGCATTATATTGAAACCTGTGCCATCCCACTCAGAAATCAAAGAAGACCAATAGTATAGGATCTTCTGATAAGATTACCCAATTTATTTCCAGTTCCAACCTCTTTAGCCTGCATTGCTTCTATAATGCTCTCTTCGCCGTCAGATATTGTACAATTATTAGGATTTATTTCAACGAGGAGCAGATTGTAGAATTAATTGCAAATTTAGCTTACTTACAGACACCTGATATGGCTACAAAATAAACCTATATACCACATGAACTGTAAGAGTTGAAAAGATTAAAATCGGCTTAGTGTGGCAATAGAGGGGGTTAATATCAAAGGCAGCTATCCCCACCCCTCCCTACCCCTTCTCCCATATTGACTTTTAGATAATGGCCATTAAAAGTAATAACGCACTTAAAATACTTTGTGGGCCGTAGTTTTAGAATACGTGGTTAATTAGGGCTAGCTCTCTAGTCTCTGAACAAGTTTAAATTTTGAAGGTTACTGAGATTGATTCTAAATGGAGGAGATAGACCGTTTTGTTTCCAAAATGTTATTAACTTTATATGTATTGTATATAGTAGTTGCTGTTTAGGATCTCAATTCAGCCGCTTTTTTAATTTGGTGCTTCAAGGTAATAAGATTTTTTTTTGAATAAATTTTTAATGACCAGTAGATAAAGTGTATTGTAATAGCAAATAAAAAATAGGAAATAAGAAAACAAAGCAAATAAAAGGGGTTTATTAAACTAGAAGCATACAAAAGGACTTCATTAAACTACAATAAAGGATATGAATTTATTATTTTAACAACTCAGTATAGATTCATCATTGATTTAAACAACAAACTGCGTAGTATTCCTATTGGTTGAAGTGGACATAGACGTTTGTTCCTGAAATGCAGGAGAATATAGCTGTTTGATTCTAAGGCGAACTTTAAATCTCAATCTATTGAGGATATAATTGGATTTGAAACCTAATATATGCACCATTACATAGCTCACAAAACAAAGCATACTACTCCATCATAACCTGATTTTCGCAAAAAATGGAGATAACTGCCTTTGATACTAGCTCCCTCAATAGAGTAAGATTGATTTGCTATCGTAACCGTAAATAAAAAAAGCTGCTGATATATAGAACTTATAGTTTTATATCAATCACACAATTATAAGACCACCAACTACATTGCATACATTAACTTTAATTCTTTTCCACCTGCTTAGTAAGCCATTTACCGGTTATGCTAGCCACTTGATTACGCATATTAACTTAAAATCGAGTATTATATTATTATTCGAAGTTAAGAAATAACCACGTCATAACTGCATAAAAGAGGTTAATATATAACGAAATGGAACAAACCAGATGGAATCATTCTTTTGTGCCTACGATGAATACGTACGCACATACATCAAAACAATTTATGTGTTTTTTATTGATGTAAAATCCCGATTAAATCGAAATTAAATATTTTAATGCGCGCACACAAACAAACTGCTGCCACTCCTATATAGAAAGACGTTGTTGGTGGATGCTGTAAAAACTATATTATCACTTCGAGCTGGTCAACAGGGGGTCTGAACAAAATATTACACCTCACCTTACATGAGCACTGTTAGGGGAAAGAGATATAAACTCCCGATAGAGGCAGACGTCATGTTGAATATACATTATATTTTAACTTGACAATATTATTTGTTCGGAATTATTTTAAATATTACGCCGGAGTAATTTATTATTATGTACGTAATTCTCGCATCTTTTCTCGTCTCTCCAGCTTAATGCTCATACCTGTTTAACTTATGCTACTATAAATACATATAGATTCTAATAACATTATGCTAACAGTCTAAGGAGATGTAGGTGTTACGAATTAGCATTTTGAAAACGTGTGGACGTCCATTTAACGTAAAATCCATAGGCTATGGACATAAAATAAGTATTAATGTCACGAAAAAAGTGCCAAAACAATAGAAAATACAATCGTTGAAATATACAAAGGAAACCATTATTAGGGACACATTCACTTGCAAAACTTATGTAATAAAAAAAGCTAAAGCTGATAGGTAATAAATAATAATTACTTTGTAATTTTTCTGGAATTTTCAGCGAAATTTTATGTTATATTAAAACACAAAGATAATTACTTGTAATAATAATAATAATAATATGATGATGATGAATTATGAAGACAGAAAGTCATTAACTGAATAACAATTGATTTGTAATAGATAAAGCCTAAGTTGTTTTTTAAATAGACTAAAGTTAGTTAGATTGTTTATATTACATGGTAATTTGTTAAAGAACTTGCAACCAAGGTAATAGGGACCTTTTTGGTAAATTGCTTTTTTATGAGGCGCAGGTAGAAGGTAGTTATTTGTACGAGTATGATATTCATGAGAATAATTATAAACAGAAAACTCATCTTTATATTTGTGAACAAAACAAAAGGTTTCAAATATAAACAAATCATAAAAGGTAAATACAGAGTAGGTTTTAAACACACTCCTACATGAATCTCTGTAATGTAAGTTGAATATAGTTCTGATGGCACGTTTCTGCATTAAAAACCCTCTATCCACGTCTGAGCACATATCCCAGTAAATAATGGCATAGCGCATACGTGCAACAAAATTAGAATAATAAAAAGTGTTTAATGTTTCTACATTAGATTCTTTTTAGATGCTTCAAGACATAACATGTCTTTGACAGTGTTTTACACAAATAGTCGATGTGCGAGGACCATTTTAAGTTTTCATTTATTATTAGGCCTAAAACTTTGGTTGTTGAGACAAAATCCCAGACATCCTCATTAATAACAATGTTGGGAATTACTTTTAATTTGTTATGAAAATACATAATCTTTGTTTTTTCTTTATTGGGAATTAAATGGTTATTTGTCATCCAGGAATTGATGTTACTAAAGATAGTTTCAGCTTTGGGCACCATATCAGGTATGTCAACTGAATCTAAGATTAAATTGATACCATCCGCATACAAAACTACTTGTTGTGCTTGAGATAAATTGGCAGGTAGATCATTTATATAAATTAGAAACAGAGCGGGTCCCAAGACAGAGCCTTGATGTACTCCAATGATAACATCAAGAAAAGAAGATTGATACGTGGCTATAGAAACGCTCTACCTTCTGTTTTGGAGGTAAGTAAACCAATTTAATGCGACACCATTTATACCATAACGTTGTAACTTAGACAAGAGAATATTGTGGTTAACAAGGTCAAATGCCTTTGATAAATCAATAAATACCTCCAAACAATGTTTGTTAATATCCAAGTTACCATAAACGTTCTTTAAAAATTCAAAAAGGGCAGTGTTTGTAGATTTATTTGAGTAGAACCCATGTTGATTGAGATAAAGTAAATTAAAGGTTTTTAAATATTCAGTTAATTTTTTGTTCATAACTGATTCGTAAATTTTTTCTAAAAGTAGATAACAAACTAATCGGGCGATAGTTGGAAAAATCATTACGGTCTCCATTCTTAAATAAGGGTTTAACGGTGGATAGTTTAAGTTTCGAAGGAAATTTACCATTTTCAAAGGAAAAGTTTATCATATAAGTCAATATGGTGACAATAAATGGCAATGAGTGTTTTACAATAAATGACGTTATATGGTCATATTCAGTGGAAAGTGTAGTATTCATTGTTTTGACAACAGTTATTATATCCTGCTCAACCACGGGAGTGATAAAAAAAGAGGAGCTCACAGATGGCAGAGGTCTTAAGTGCTGTTTGATTAAATCCCAGTGAATTTCATGCTTAATGAAAGATTTTTTAAATAGCGAGTGATATGGTAGGGTTGTAAAATATCCATTAAATTTATCAGAAAGTTTCGATTTACTAAAACAATCAGGTACAATGTTTAAACGTTTATCGCTAGTGATATCAGCATTTATTCTTATGATAGATGATAGACTTCTTATGATAGACTTCTTATGATAGACCATAGACCAGCTTTAGATTTGTTAGGACATGATTTTATATATAATTCATTATTATCAAATTGACTTTTCTGCAAAAAATCTTTGTGTATCTTTTCATATTTCTTGAAATCAGGTATAAATTCTGGATATTGTGAACCAATACCTTTTAGGAATAGTAGAGTATACTTCATCTGTAGAATGCCAGGTGTAATTGACCGATCATATGTGTTTACTTTACACTTTAAAACAGGAAAAACAGAGATTATGGTAGTAGATGAAAATATTTAAGAATATTGTGAATGCCATATCTGGACAACTACATTCTATACAGAGAGCCAAGTTTCTTTCTCTAATAAACTGTTGAAGGTCATTAAAAATGTTCACAAAACGTATTGTCTATATATGTACATACTATGGTACATTAGAGTTAGAAAACAACCTTGATATTTTAATTATTTGTGTATAGTGATTAGATAGATTAATGTCTATTGAGGAAACAGTATACCTAATTGTTTTCTGTTAGGTTTACAAAGAAATTATCTAAACATGATTTGGAATTAGTACCCACACGGGTGGGTTCACAAATTGACCAATGAAGATTGGAAGATTGGAAGAAGCTGCACATAAGTCACTGATTTGTTGACGCATAAAGGAACGAACCATAAAATTAATATTGAAATCTCCGCCGAGTATATCAATTTTATCTTCACATTGTAGAACTTCAGGTAAACCGGAAAAATTTCTCAGGAATAAGTTAAGCACTACCAACACAATATTAGTACATAGTGTTAATTCCACTGAACACACTTCAAGAACATTATTTATATTAAAGTTTCTGACATCAGTTATTATTTTTCACATAAATTTTCTTTACATAAATTGCACACCACCGTGCTTATTAATAACACGACATGAGAAAGCAGCTAATCGAAAATTTTGTAATGATATTGCGTTAATTTGTTCTTCAGACTGCCAATGCTCGCTTAGTAAACAAACGTTTATTGTAATGGATACTTAGGCCTGTAAATCAAGATGCAGGAGTGACTTTGACGTTGAGGAACTTGCTGTAGTAGTTAGAGCCGTATAGATAAATATATTAGACTGAATATGGCAGCAATAAATTTTCATGTGCTTCACAAAATGTACCACATCTAACCTAATTAAGAGCTAAATCAAGCAGATTCAGACATTTAACCGCTGTAATCAATCGCCAGCTGAGTTTAATTTGCAGCAGTACTATCTGACTTCTCAAATCACAACTTTATAGTCTAACAAGGGGAACACCAGGGTTGTCCGATACGGATCTTGAAGGGCCCCAACTATGTTATAGAGTTATCGTTACGCGCTTTATTTTCGTTTTACTCGTTCTTTTTATACCGTTGATAATAGTCTCCGTATACCGAAGCGTGCGTAAGGCAGTGGATTGGATCTACGCCTGCGACCCTGCTGGCTCGCGTTCGATTTCTGCCCGTGCACTTCTTTTTTTTAAGGTTATTTTGCACAATATTAACAATTATATTTAATGCAAATTATTCATAAATGATTAAATACGCGTGGCTTGCGTCAAAGTTCTTCTTTTTTGAATGTTAACGAGATGACACGGGGAGTGTCATTTATGCGACGATGCGTCTGCAAAACTCTGTCGTTCATAAAATGGCCCTAGTACTCGTCGACTTTATCGTGTTCTGGCATAGCGAGCGAAGAAATTGATACGGAATGAACTAATTTCATTCTACTATTCGATTGTGAAACTCAAAATACACGTCATAACGCAGATTTGCTACAAATTTATTTATTAATAGAATTACCACGGCGATAAATATTGTTTATGAATAATTTGCATGAATTATAATTGTTAATATTGTGCACAATACGATTGAAAATAAACCACCTGCAGGAATTGAACGAGAGCTACAAGCGTCGTAGGTGTAGATTCAATCCTCTGCGCTACGCACGCTTTGCTGTACGGAGACTAACATCAACGGTATAAAAAGAACGCGCGAAACAACGTTCAATTTTGTTATTTCTCTTGTTTATTTTGTATAAAATGCTTGCCTTTGAAATAGAACTAAAAGCATTTTGGGAATGTTTTGCGATGATTCACTTAAAAATTGGAAAACAAGTTTGATTAGTTAAACTTTGATTCTTAAAACTGTGGCTGCTTCTCCTCAATGTAAGTACGAAAAATATGATTGAGACCTCATGTCAAGGTACTGGGCAGCAGCAGTGTGTTCTGTATATGTATAAGTAGTGTTAATAGTTGGGAACACAATGGAATAATAAATCTAAAAAAATATCACAATTAGCTATAATATGCAGTTTAGATTAGATATGGAAATTATCAAATCATTTAAATGATAACTTTTTGCAAATCTGATAAATGACGGTCAAGGGAATGCTTAGTAAATTGCATATTTGAAAAAATTATTGAAATTTCTAAATTTAAGGTTTTCATTCCCAACCTTTGTTCGAAATGTCCAACTCTCCTTTGTAGAGGACCCCTAGCGTCAGCGAGTAACATCTTGATATTTTTGGAACCATTGTTAATATGTGACGGTATTACATTTGAACGTCTGCAGCTCAAAAGGAAAAGTCTACGGTTTTCCAACCTGGCCAGTCTTGAATTCAAATTTAAAATTTGTTTGGAGATCCTGGATACCTCGGCACCATATATATCTTCAATCTCCTTTAAATAACCCATCTTAAATGATAGTTTCCTTTACGAAGTAAACAAATAGAATATTCCTTTTGGGAAAATCAGAAGAAAGAGTAGGCGAGGAAAAATATACTTCTCATATGCAGCAAACTCAAATGGCTAACTATCAGTGTAGGGCCTAGACAAAAGAGAAGCTAATAATATGAACAGGTGCAATCAAATGTCGCTATAAAGTTACCATAGAGACACCAATTTTGAGGATGTTAGGAGAATAACCAAAAAGAAGTGACACATAGATTCATCTATAACGGAGTAGTGGAATAAAATGCAATAAAATATGTATACCTAAGTAAAACAAAAGCAACGCCTCAAGAAATTACTGGAAAATGAAGCTGACATAGGTTTTAGCATCTTAATTACGACGAAGTAGGAAAAAGGAAAGTAAAAAATTAATCTTTTGAATTATACTGAAGTACCTCTCCTCCATGACCACCTAATGATTTCTTTTCAATTCCATTGGCACCACTCCATTAGAACATTTTTAATGATTCCTAGAACTGATTTAAATGTCGTAATTTTGATTTAGATCTTAAAACATTACTTGAGCTAGTACTCTTGTAGTTACAAAGTATATGTTTAGTAACCTCATTCCTCAGTTTACCAAATCGACATTTTTCTTGATCTGCTTTGCGCATATTTTTGAGATGGTATTGTAAAGAGGAGTGTTTGTATTATTATTATTTCTCAATAAATTTGGTATTACTATTATTATTATTATTATTATTATTTGCCTTGTCACACGACCACAGCCATCTTGTCCGGGTTGTGGCTCTTTTCACCCACGACCCGGGGTCCTTCGTCGGGAGGGGGCGCGGACGGCTGGTATTTTTCTGTACATACGGCTCTAGGAGCAAGTATGTCAGGTTCTGTTTTTTTTTATTATTTGGAAATCTTTATTTGACATATACAAAATATTTACAATTAACAGGCATATAAATTTAATATTTATAGTTAGATTGATGAGCTAGACGTTAAAACTTTCCTCATTATGTTCCATGATTCCAGGATAGAAACCTTCTGGAGCTGTTTGTAGATGTTTGGTGGTAGTCCTAAGGTTTTGAGTGACTCATGTAGTTTTGTCGGGACTTCTCCAGTTGCGCCCACGACGATTGGTATAACGCTGACCTTTTCTTGTTTACACACTTCCCGGATGTCCTGTGCCAGAGGCAAGTATTTTTCGATCTTTTCCCTTTGTTTAGTTGCGATATTTACAGGGGCTGGTACCGCAATGTCTATAAAATATGTGGTTTTAGATGGTATGTGCGTTAAGGTAATGTCCGGCCTATTATGCGAAACACTTCTATCTGTTTGGATTGTTCTATTCCAGTATATCATTACTTCCTTTGTTGTTAAAACCGATTTTGGTTCATAGCGGTAATAAAGTGTTGTTTCCGTTATCAATACATGTTTTTTACATAGGTGTTGGTGGATAATTTTGGCTATGTTGTCATGCCTTCTCGTGTAGTCTTTTGGAGCGAGTACAGAACAGCTTGTGAGAATATGTTCTATAGTTTCATTTTTCTGGCTACATACCCGACATAGTGTTCATGTTATTCCCGGTTCTTTGATTATATGCTTTTTGTACGTCAGTGTCGATATTACCTGATCTTGGATTGCCATCATGAATCCTTCAGTTTCGGCAAAAATACTTCCATCGGATAGCCATCGCAGAGATGCGTCTTTGTCCAGATAGTCATGCGTAAGTATATTGTGTATGTATCGTCCATGCAACTCTTTTCCTGACCATGTATGCAATTTCTGTTCTTCGGATATTATATTTTCCAGTGGAGTTACACCCTTATCCCTTAAATTTGGAGGAGTTAATTTGTTGTCTGTCTTTACTACAGCTTGATGGAGGCGTGATCTGGTTTTCGCGTCATAGAAGAACTGTCGTAAGTGTTCAATCTGCTTGTAGTACATGTTTCTAACATCGATGACTCACCTGCCACCCTTTTTTCTAGATAAGTGAAACCGCTCGACCGAGCTCCTGGGATGGTGTGCCCTGTGACTTGTAAAACTTACTCTGATTTTCCTATTTAGTTCATCTAGTTCAGTGTTGGTCCAGTTAATTATACCAAAGGAGTACATTAAAGTTAGTATGGCGTAAGAGTTCACAGCTGTTGTCATGTTTCTTCCAGAGAGTTTGGTTTTTAATATGAGATTGCATTTTTTCATCGTTTCTGCTATTAGATGATCTTTGACCGGTCTTGCGTCGATTCCCCTGTTTTGTGCCAAGCCTAGGTATTTGTACGTTTCCACATGCTCCAGTCCTCTGATGGTAGTTTTTACATCTTCCATTTCTTGCAATTTGTAACTACTGATTAGGTGCCATTTACCTCCCTTCATTTTATTTATTTTGCATTTGCTCAATCCGAAGTTCATTCCTATATCCTTACTGAAAATTTCAGTTTTTTTTAGTAAATTTGTTAACTGTTCTTCTGTTTCCGAGTAAATTTTTAGATCGTCCATATATTGGAGGTGGTTTATATTGTGTTTGTTGTTTCCGAGTTGATACCCAGTTTTTTCTTTTTTCAGGATAGTCGAAAGCGGGTTCATTGCTATGCAAAACCATAGTGCACTCAGTGAGTCACCCTGGAATATTCCCCTTTGTATTTGTAACTTTGCAGGAGATATATGTTGGTTGCAGTGGCTGTAGCTTATGTTGGTGGTCCATTTAGATATCAGATGTTCCAACAGTTTGATGATATCAAGATTTACCTTATATATTTGCATTATTTCTATAAGCCAGGAATGCGGTACACTATCAAAGGCCTTCTTGTAGTCAATATATGCCGTGCATAGCTGGTTCTTTGTTCGTTTTGCATGTTCTGTAATTATGGAGTCTATTATCAGTTGTTCTTTACATCCTTATTATTATTATTATTATTATTATTATTCTATCTATTTTGGATCCATCTGTGCATCAGACATCGACCAGCACTTCATTCCTTGCGACTTGAAAATAGCACTTTAAAATGTCTTTCATAATTTAGGTTGTTGTCTTCTGATTTATCATTCTCATCAGCACATTTATATCTCTTCTAGAATCTGTAGATAGATCTGTAGAAATGTGACAAGCTATTCCACTTTAGTTAGAAGGCCTGTTATTACCTTTTAAATCTGACTTTGTAAGATCAAGCACCTTATTTATTGCTCTTATTTTTGATTCTTGATTTTATTTTCTTGAAGCGTAAATACTGAAAATTTAGCAAGAGGCTTATCAATTTTGCCGCTACAGTTCACTCCACAAGTGCCCACTGTCTTTTGCCCTAACATAGGGTTTTGAAAACGCCAAATAGAGGTTCCGATACAAGGAAATCCACCTGTTTTGAAAATTCATCTTCTTTAATCTCTTATATAGCATTATGGGTTCAATATCTCCAGACCAGTAGGCATGCAATTTTACCTGGAAGAACCCCGATCGACTTATAAAAGACAGCAACTCTCAGCACCTTATCTATTTTGGATCCATCTGTGCATCAGACATCGACTAGCACTTTATTCCTTGCGACTTGAAAATAGCCTTTAAAATGTTTTTCATAATTTAGGTTGTTGTCTTCTGATTTATCATTCTCATCAGCACATTTATATCTCTTCTAGAATCTGTAGATATCCGGTTACGTCTCAGATAATGTGACAAGCTATTCCAGTTTCCGCAACCTGATTTGCGTATAGTCGTTTCTCTGGCTTTTGGCCACCACATGAGAGTAGGTGAGTGCAAACCATATGACTATTTTATATGCTCAAGATATAATTTTTGATTTAGTTTTTATAAAGTATTTAGTTGTTGTACTACGTTGAGGATTGCTCCTAAGAACTTTGGTGATGCATACTTATTCTTCTCCATTTAGAAGTAGTGCGTGAACAAGATACTTTCGCCTTCTTGGCGGTACAAGTAGTTTCTTGCTTTGATTAATACTTAGTTTTTCTCTAATACTCTATTTGATGATAAAAAGAATGGTGGAGGGAATGTTGATCTGGGATTTGGTAAACCCAACAGCAAGAGAAGAAAATATAAAACTAACCTAAAGAAATATGTAACCATATCCGTCATAAAAAATATTGAGAGAAGGCCTGACGGTTTAAAAAGATATATTAATCTGACATATACCGAAAGAACAGGATCAAATAATTACATTAGTAGGCATTTAACATTGATAACTAATAACTAAGGCAAAAGCTGAGAATACCATAATTAAAGTTTAAAACACTATAAATTACATCGTCAATTCACAAACGGTAATTAAGTTAATTACACTAAATGGATCTAGTTTTATTACGTATTTATACGTTCTGGTTGGAATTTCTAATTTTACGAGAGAGTTTATATCATGTTTATATCAAGTCATACTAGTACAGATACATTAAACCTACATGCAGTCAACAAAATGTAAATGCAAGTAGAGGTTTGATTGATAGATATATTATTAAAGATCAACTATATAATGAAAATAACTTCAAGATCTCATGAGGACTAGCTACATGTTTTATAAATAGGATTAAAACGTAACTGACGTACACATTTTATGAATTCTTGATGGTAACCACATGTAATTGTAATGCAGAAGCTTACATATGTAGGTATAGTATGAAATACAATTTTACGGTAAATTGTTTTTGTACGACAAGAAAATCAGTTTTTGTAAAACTATTTGCTTGTAAAAATAGTTCCACAGACTAATACAAGTGGACTATCAACAGCTCCTTTATGAAAACGTGCTACTTTAGGGCGTGGACATTTGTACAGAAAATGCAAGTTATACTGAAAATATACAAGAAAATAGTAATCCTACAGTAAAGAAAACACAGACAACACTGCAAATTTCAAACACTTTAGGTAATATTCATAAATATGTATATTTATATTTAACAATAATAAGTTAACAATAGTATGTGTTTCGAGGACAAGTTCTTACCATATTATTGGCGAATACAAAGCTAGAGGACTAATTTCACCAATATTAAAATGAGTTGGAAGAAAGGCGCTGTTACCTACAGTGACGTTAGTATTAACTACATGATAAGAAGAATCATACATGGCTTTTTTACAACGGAAAACTTCCTACATTAAACATAATCTTAAAGAAAATAAGGGAAGATCAAAATATACCTCCAATGAGTCGTTCATCCTTGTATAAATTAATGAAGATGCTTAATTTTAAGTAAGTTTGGATACTAATTATTATAAGTGTTTTATACAATACAGAGTTTGTATTTGCAGATATTTAAATCGTAATCGTAAAAGTTTACTGCTCGAAGGTGATAACATTGTTTTGTGGAGACGAAAATATTTATCTTCAATATCAAAATATAGAAATGAGCAACGCTCAATCAATTATTTAGACGAAACATGGCTGAATTAAAAGCATACAAGAGCAAATGTGTGAGTAGATGTTAATATTACAAAACGCAGACAAGTACTTACAGATGGCTTAACTACTGGTCCCAAAAATCCTGCTGGTAAAGGAAGACGCTTAATTATTTTACACATTGGTTCTAAAAACGGTTTTATCGAGAATGGTTACTACAAATTGAAGGAAGAAAACAGTCGCTTACCCCGATGAAATGGATGCAAATTTTTTTAAATAATATTTTGAAGAAATTGCCTGATAATAGTGTTATTGTAGTGGATAATGCAACTTACGATAGCAGAAAAAGAGAAAACATACCGACAACTTTAACACTAAACCGGAAATGCAAGAATGGTTAATTCAAAACAAATACCGTTTGATCCCTTCATGGTTCAATTGAGGTTGTTGGAAATAGTACATCATCACAAAGAAGGTAGAATGTATACGCGGTGGACGAAATGGCAAAACAGAGTAATAAAATTGTATTATACTTAGATTACCCCCTACTATTGTGAATTGAATTCTATTGAATTAATTTGGGTACAAACAAAAAATGAAGTAGCTGCAAAAAATAAAAGCTACAAATTAGCCGAAGTGAAAGGACTTTTGTTAACCGCAATTATAAATGTAACCTCAGAAACGTGGACGAAATGTGTAGAATATGAGATTAAAGAACAAGGCAAAATATGCAAGTTAGATGGCTTAATAGATGATGTAGTGGAGCCATTTATTATTTCGTTTGAAAATGATGACATAAGCGACAGTGATATGGACAGTGATAGTGATTCTGTTGAAGAACTGTAGAATTACATATGTATTTAAAATATAATAGGTATCTTTATTGCAGTGTGATGGACCAGCTAGTGCTTCTTTCTATTGTAATTTATAATAGTATGTAACATCAATTTTAAATTTCGGAAATACAAATTTTATGTTAATATATTTGATGTAGGTACTACAAATATGTATAATACAAATATAAAGTACATACTAAAATTAATGTGTACTTATTTTTTATGAATCTGTTGGATATTTAAATTAAATTAAATACAGAAGTGTAAATAAGTAGGTACTTGATTTCATTCTAATTTATCATTTAAATTTACCGCCAAATTAACTGTCAAGTTAAGTTGCCTCATGTGAGGCGGATTTTGCAATTTACTCCTCTTATTAAAAAACTGAGTATGGTATGATCAATAGCTTCATAAATTCTTACGATCTATATGCCCAGGTTAATCTTATTCTGGATATATGATTATTAATTATAAACTTAATTCGGAATGCCAGAGAGAATAATAAGCGACATTGTTCTTAAAAAAAATAAAATAAGGAGGATGCGTTAACAAACATTTATTCTAAAACTTGAATCTTGTTTACTTATATTTACACTGGAGAACAATCTGTACACATCTCAACTTCTACGTGGTATACGCACGATAAAATCTACAGAAAATATAAGAATAAAGGGCAAGAACAATTTACGTTAAAATTTTGTTTATGTATGCCTGTAATAAAACTCATGTGCAATAATTCAAAAGGCTGAAAACCTTACAGTAAATAAAGCCTCTAAATACCCTCATTCAGCAATTTCCAGACGGGCGAAGCCCATTACATATTAACAAGGTATTCTTGTGTATATTAACATTAAAGCTGTCAGAAAAGACACTGTATAATTGGTTAGCTAGACCAGCAGGTAATAAACTAGACCGCTGTCCTTCTCCAACGCTATCCTCACCGATCGTCTGTCTTCCTTCCTGTCAATTTACATTTTCAAACAGTGTACGCCTTTTGCATTACCATAATAATTCAAAAAATATTCTGAGAATGTTCCCGGCTATTATTTACTACCACATAAAAACGTCACAGTCTAAGCTACGACGTCTGCTTTAAACAAATACGATTTTATAAAAAAACGATTCGAAATTGGTCAGTAAAAAATCAAAGTGTGTACTTCTTTTTGGTTGAAGGCTATTATCACTTCGGCGCCATTTTATTATGCATTCATTTTAGTTAATAAGGGGGTTCAAGAAGGTGTATTTTAATTAGCAATTAATTTCGTCCTCTTGCCCCTACATAATTAAATGCGCGGACGAATTTGGACCAGCATTTTAAATGTTACGATGATCCCTTGCTCTTATTTGGTGTTCTCAAAATACTTGATGATGGTACTATGCGAAAATTTTGTACATAACGATTTAAATAACGTGAGAAAAATGCAATATTTTAGTAAGTAGTATTTACATGCCCCTGTTTTCCTAGTATAATTTCAGAGAACAATATCATTCAAATAATGTTAGAAATGGACGGCTGTAATGTATATCGTATAGATCAATAAGAATGAGGCTCTACTCGTGCCCACTTTAGGAACAGTAGTAGTAGGAAATTTAAGTATTAAAACATTTTGTATCATCAATCAAGAACTAAAAGCAGAAACATAGACCAAGTACTGGAAGCACTATTGTTTAGCGGTCTAGAAAATTTTGAACAAGACGAATACGATTTTGATCTATTATGTTGAATAAAATTGTCTTGATAAAATTATTACAAATCTTGGGCATCTTTAAAAGCAAAATATTTGCCAATTGAATATTTTCTCTTCACACTTCCCATAAATTACAATCAATGGACTTCACACCGTTTAATAATCGTTTAAGATCAAGATCCCGGTACATAATCGAAGATGAAGGTGTTTATCGTAGTATTTTCTTGGACTTAGCGCACATAAAATTCCCAGTGCTGTGTAAGCTTTTGCTTCAATTCCCTTGATAACCTGCCCACATATAAGTACACGTCAAGCAAGCTGCGTATATCCCAGTACCGTATTTTGAAAACTAAAGGCTGTTTGACACGACGTTAAATTTACGCAAAAATTAACGAGAAAATTTACGAATACATTTTCTAACAAATTTACAAAACAATTTATGATTTTCTGTTTGCAACGTATCTTCAAATTTTTTACAAAATTTTTACTTGCACATGCGTATTAAAGAGTAGGTAGTTGGTGTTTACAGCTTGATATAACCAAACTAAAATTTTACGTATTTAGTAAACTTTGAGGTTATTTCAATTTAAAAGTAATACTACTATTACATTGTAATTCGTTGTAATAATAATACTTGACCGCGACATTATTAGTTATCGGAGGTTATGTTTGTTGATATCTTCATCAATCGAACAATGTACGCAGTTTTTCGTCCAAATTTACGGATACATTTAGGACAGGTTCTAGATAATTTACGAAAAAATTTAGTCGCAAATTTCTTTATATAATTTTCTGTTTGTAACATGTCAAATCATTTATTCGTATTTTTCTTGTTATTTTCGCCTAAATTTAATGTCTTGTCAAACAGGCTTAACATTTCGATTCCGTTCCAATATACATACAGCACTCGCTCTACTTGGCAAATGCATTAAAGAAAACCACGGAATACAAACATGCACACAAACCTGGATGCTATGAAAATCACAAAAATTAACAAAGTAAAGGTTAACAGAAAGCAAAAGATATATTTTCAATTATTATAACTTTTTAGCAAATTAAGTTAATAACAAGAAATAAACAAAATCTAATTACTTAAGAAATGAGATTTTGCTGTATCTATGGGAACCAAAAGTATTGCGACAAAAACAGTCCATTTGGAGTTTTATTTCAAAACATGGCGTTCCAACGACTAAAACTGTAATAGCGTGGATTTATTACACATAGTTATTATGAATGCGACAGAAATTACACTGCTGGATTACGAGGATTTCGCACGAGAATGGGTCTGAGAAATGGGCTCCTGTCAAATGAAGGCCTACCACAATGTGAAATGAAGGCCTACTACAATTTGATTCAAAAATTTGGAAGAACAGGATAAATGACCTAGAAGAAGATCAGGAAAAGCAAGAAATAGTAATGTCCAAGTTGCAGAGGTTCTTCATAAAAATCAGAGGTAATCCGCTAGGAATCAGCAATACAAATGCGATATCCAAGCAATTGCAAGTGCTGTATACTACGGTTTGAAATATTTTACGCAAAATTCTAAAACTGTATTCATAAAGACTGAAAATGATGTTTGAATTAAAGGAAACAGATTTGGCTACTAGGTACGATTTTGTTTTTTGCGAATAATGGCTCAGATGAAAATTGAATCCGAATTTTACTCTGAATGTTGGAGTCAATGATCAAAACTGTAGAATCTGGGGTGCAGAAAATCCATAACAAATCGTTCAAGAAAATCTTCATGACAAGAAAGTTACCGTTTAGTGCGATTGCACAGCTTATTTTACCATTGGTCCGTATTTCTACAAGGAAGTGCAGAATGGAAGTTCTATCTGTAACTGTAAACAGTCAACGATATCTACTTACAAATCTTAAGAGATTATGTTATTTCACAGTTGGAAAACGAGCAACACCAAATTGAAAACATCATTTTCAGACATTTCATAAATTCATGGTCAACAAGATTACCTAATCTTATCGCAGCGGATTACTGGATACGACCGACAAGAATTAAAAGACAATATTACAGAGCAAATTGGTGCAATTCAACCACAAATGTTACGCAATGCTATGTACAATTTGGAGGAAAAGTTGGTAGTCTTACAACAGCAAATTGGAGGTCATATTGAGCAATTATAGTAATTGGTTTTCACCATACTAAATCCTATTTCTTTTCATTACTTTTTATTCATTTTTCGTTATTAACTTAAATATATACATGATAACTACATACTAAAGCATGATTACATAAGGATACCATACGTAGAAGTTGCCTTTAATTATTTGGTGTTGCTTAAATTTTGCTGATATTACTGGTATACAACATCCCTAGAATTGTCTCCAACAGTTCAAATTTCAATAACTGCTTACAAAATAAATCTACGTGCACTAAGGTTATATAAATAATTACAATTTTTTTATATACAGACTAACTAATATTTCTTAGCTGCAGGCATACTGTACCTTCTTTTTTTCTGAAATTAGTATTTAAACGGCAAAAAATAAATAGTACTTACTATATCAATATAAAGCAATTTCACTTACAAACTAAGTATCTCTAGCACATAGACAACTAAATAAATATAAATAAAAACAATAGCAAACATGGAATTGATTAAGAAACTGTATTGTAAAGGTTTTGGAATAAATTTGATCTTTATTCGAATTAGAGTGTTATTATTGACATAGAAGTGGAAAAATTATCAGAAAAATAAGTTAAGAAACTGTGTGATCTTTACTTACATGCACTTTTGTTGGTCTTATGCTATAGCTAGAAGTGCAATTGGCTCTCTCTGTCTGTTCTCAATGCCAAACTAGAGCAAATCAGCATTTCTCTGAAAGCAATTGGCGAATCCACTACAACTTCAAGCTAAAAGCTTCGTACACGCACTTGTTTAGTGATACCGAGGTTATTTTTGTTTTTGCTTGTTATTACGTTTCACAGTTTTTCCATCTACATCACCGATACCTTAAAGTAATTTTTAGACACCCTATATATTATTTTATTCGGCATTAACTTACAACCAGCACTTGACAATGACAGCTCAGAAAATTAAATCAAGGAATAACATTCTTAGCAAACTTGCTGGAACCTCCTGGGGGGCTAAAGGACACATGCTCACAACCACCGCGCTGGCTTTAACGTACTCCGTCGCTGAAAATTGTGCTCCAGTATGGTATAAAAGTTCCCATGCCAACGAAATAGATGCCCAACTCAGCGAAGGAATGAAACACGTTGAGATCCATAACTACATTATGGCTTCCGATCCTTGCCAATACAGCGGCTCCTCAACTCGGTAGAACGAAGGTCACTTGGCAGGAACGGGTAAAAGCTAACAATCAAGAGAATGTTTTGGCCAACCAGTGTACCGTCAGTGCTCTTCCACCAAATTGTCTTAGTTTCCGTTTTCTGATCTGCCGAGATAGTGAATTGGGAGAAGACTTTCTTTTATACTCCAATTGGCTTGACTTTGTCGCCGTCAGTAGCGGAGTTAAATACTTAGACACCATTACGCAAGTGGGAGATGGGAATGGATCTTCCCTTTAAGAGCGGGAGCTGACTGAACCGATTTAGGGTGGGTCATGGTACATTAGTACATTAGATGAGGCACAGAAAACCACAATTGGTTGGCTCGCCCATCTGGATATAAACCTTTAATGTCCTTGATTTCTATTTTGTTTTATTTGATATGAATTTTCAGTGACTAGTATGTTCTACTAACGTTTGTATTATTGCGCTCTGTAATGTTTGATGTAGTTGTGCTTCTCATACGAGATTTTCCAAATATATATATGTATTGTCCTGGTACATTATTTACCCCTAGACACGTCATGCAATTGATTGTTTAGGTGAAGGTCCAGCTTAGTATTTCCGAGCTGAAACAATAGCGACGATCAGTTTCGCATTGCACACGGAGTTCTAAGACGTCTGATAATAATAATAATAATAATAATAATAATAATAATAATAATAATAGTTTTTTTTTAATTATATATCATTCATGATATCATTCAATTCATTGTATAACCACACACACGTGACACACCCACACACACGGTATCAAAACTAAAACAGAAAGAATTAACTTACTTCGGAAAATCACTTGAATGTAGTTACATATACGTTGGTTACATGTAAATTCACACCCTTTCCGAGGGAATTTCCCAGTACATTACCAATTAAACAAATTTATAACCTCACTTTTGGTCCAGCGGTATTTTTAAAGGTTAGCCTCCGAATTTTGTTATCTAACGTCCGGCTTAACATCACCAACCAGTTGGATAAAACAAGGAGGTGCATTCGAGACCGAGCTAAAGAAATTATTTCCCGAAAATTATCCCACAACCCTACTAATTGAACCAGACAAATTCGGATAAGAAACAAACCGAGGTTAGTCTGAAATAAAGAGTATCCCCGTGTTTTACTGTCTTTCGTTATTCTGTAGTTATATTATTATTATGTGCGATATTTTTCGTTAATTTGATTTTGTGAAGGTGAGAGTCTGATATAATTTTAAAATAACCAGTTGCCAGGTATTAGCGTTTTCAATTTTGTTTTTATAACTAGCGACATCTATCGCCCAATTACTAACTCAGTTCTCCACTCTTCGTACAAGTTGTCTGACCTACGGGCTTAATTTTTATTTAAATTAGCGATAATTTTATTTTTATACAGTATATTTCGACAATTCAACTTAATATTCGATAGCTTAGACTTTATTTATGGCAACAAAGTTATTTCAGGCATATTTTAGCATTTACTCATATGACGCCACAAAGTTGCGTTTATAAACCAATGAAAATTTGATTCATTTCATGTATGGCATGATGCCAGCTCATCTGACGGTGCTAGGTTGCCACTGCTTGAATGGAAAGTGATATGGGACATGTAAAAATCACTTAAGGGATTTTTTGTTGTTGTTGTTGCTCTATATACTCAACTTTTTGTTGATATAATATTGCTGGTTTGTTTTTGGATTTGGACAACCATGCAATTGTCAATAGAACAAAGATAAAAAAATATTATTATCAAGCAATCCTCTGTGCTTGTACTGCATTTATCATCTATAAAGTATTTATACCTGCAACTAGCTGGAGTAATTACTAAGACCTTATCTGATCATATCAATTATAACTATGAAATAATCACATTCTTGGAGGTTGACCATGGTTAAAGAATTCTATCTCACCGTCGATTGCCAGGAAATCTAGAAACAACAGCACTTTTGCATCATACTTGTTCCGTAATACTATTGATGAAATACTAAGAAACTATTACAGTCATTAAAATTCCTATACACACACACGTTAGAGTTTTAAACAAAATATCGTTCGTGTAGGTTTACTAAACAATAATATAATCCTAAATCAAATACTCTTTCATATGTAAATATATCAATTTCACATTAATGGGAAGTAATTTGTTGTTCTTACTCCTATTCTTCTACGAAAGTTTTCAAATAACACGTTCTTCGTTAGCATAACTTCACCATTGCTTATTTGAAGACGGAGAGGAGATTTGATGATTTAAAAAAACATCTAGTCGAGATCTTGAAGTCTTCATTATTGTCCGTGTCCGCACGCTGTTATTTAGATCAAGATTCCGATTATGATTATATTCATGACACTAAGTGGGTTTATGTTTGGTTAAATTAAAGTGAGAGCCCCTCTTCTCATTTTTTTCTACGCTGCGTTAATGTTAATTTATTCGATAAGCATCGATTCATTTGACGGGGTCATCTAATATTGTAATTACTATTTTATTAATTTTGACTTTGAGCGTCACGGTACTATGCTGTGCTTTATTTAATTTATTTCAACGTCGACTTGTATCTCGTAAGATTAGTTAATGTGTAAAAGATTTCTTTTAAGAATGTTTTAATTCGATTAAGTACAGCGACGTACCTAAACTATCACACATCTAACTATAAAGTAAATATAAACCTTAACCTGATTAGAATGAAAAAAATATCTTTAGATTGTCTCCACACTCTGATATCTACATGTCATTTACAAATACAATACAATAAGGTATGTTTCAAAGTATTGTGCTATACACTCTATTTATATTATAGATAAATGAACACTGTGTATGCACCCAGAATTCGTTTTAAAAGAAGTAAGGTGCTGTAACTCAAACATATTTATTACCACCAGTTTGAAACCCACTCGCACGCGTCTTTGCTCGTGTAGTCTGTGTTCTCTGATGTCTACGCCATGTAAAGCACTCGAACGAATCTTTTTCAGAATGAAACAGAATCGACTTTTGAATCTTAATGACCATCGAAAAGTTCTACGAATTATCGACTGCATTAATTATTGGTTTTATCGTAGCTGCACAGAAATATAATTATAACCACGGGTCTACGAGAGATGCATAAAAACACTGGCGTTAATATTAAATTTATTGTTCTCGAGATTAGTTTCAAAAGATAAATATGACTTCCTCATTTAATACTTTCTGAATTCTTTTTATCTTTATATGTAAATTGGTAATTTAGTCAAATCTTTGAATTAGTGATGCAAAGCAGCGAGTGGTTTTGGATATACAATGGAAGATAAAGAATTTGTCTTGTCAAACTTTTTTTATTAATTAACTGGTATTGGAATTCTGTGAATATTTAATATGGAAGTCATTGATATTTATTATTGGTTTGTCTATTTTCACATTGCCTTTTATAGAATTTCCAATTAACCCTTTTTTGTTCTTTCGTGGTTTTCCATGCAATGGTGTGATTTTGGTTAGAATTACCATCAATATATTGCAATAAGGTTCGGTAATTACTGGTTTTCAACCTTATTAATTTAATACTTTGCTTTCATGTTGATATGCCAATTATTTGACGTAAAACGTCTCATGTAAGAGGTAAAGGCACATTTCGAAACATCGATAAATGTGTGCTTTTCTGTATGATTTGTTCTCTGTCTAATTAAAAGTAACTATTGAAATTTTCTTATTGAAAATAATTCTAAATTAGATGAACGTTTTCGAGTAAAGTATGTATCTTTTGAACATTTTACTCTAGTACTAATCTAGCGAAATTATTTACACTATACCGTGCATGTTAGAGACATAGCTGCACAGATTTTACACTAAAATCCATCAAAATAATAAAATAAGGTAACATTAACTTTATAATAACGCAAATAATAATTACCAGAAAAATCACCAAACTTCTTCGTTTAGAGCATGACGTATATGCTACCCAAGACCCAAACCCAAAACCCTGAGCCCTCCCAATATAGGCCTATAACCTGCCTATTATCATGACATAAATTATTTATATCCATCCTAGCAAATAAAATATACACACACGTAAAGAACAACCAAAT